>CAEFZY010050432.1:0-77205 GCA_903066815.1 Brachyrhaphis roseni
GGAGCAACCCGGTTGGCTGGAGCAAGTCACATGGGCTACACATCAATGTGACCCTTCAGAATAAGAGATGTTTCTCATACTTGACTGTTTTAGCTGCTGACAAAATAAAACTGTTTCATACGGTTTTGAACCAACAAAATATGATAACATGAAATAAAGCATTTTTAATGTCCGTAATTATTACTTTTATATGATCGTTTTTAACTATTTTAAGACTTATTTATTCTCTATTTATTCTCCTATTTATGCATTTATAGCTATTTTTATGAAAAGCTTACATTTAGTGAGAGCTATTTAAACCTGGGTTACAGAGACTCCAAGAAGAGGCAGCTCTGAGGGGAACCAGAGTTGATTCCAAACCTTTGGGATCAATAAAGTAATTTTTGAATTTGAACGTTTTATGGATTAATTGAATATTGGAGGTTTGAAATTCTTTATTTCTGTTAATTATGATGACTTTTTGCTTACGGTCAATGAAATCATGACACAGAAAATACCCACTGAAAGGTTTTTTTGATCCAAAGTTGATTTTAATCTGACAAAAGAGAATCATTGGGGCAAAAATTTAAGTTAAATATAAAAATCTGATATTAAAAACTGAAATGCAATGTGGAAAGAAAGTAAAATAAGAAAATCTATCATGAAACATAATGAAATATGTTCAGAAAAGAAATAATATAAAACCTTTAAAATGAAACATCAGAACCATAAAAAATAAAATATTCTGAAAATTGAAAGTGTTAACTTTTTGCATATTTGATGTCATATTTTATATTCCCAATTGACATTATTGTCATTGAAATCATCTTATGTTTATTAACATGAATCTGATTAATTCATCGGTTCCTCCTGCGGTTAAAGGTGAAAGGTCGCGGCTCATCTCCAGGTGAACGCTGTCCGACTTTCCTGCAGGTTTCCATCTGGTCGCCATGACGACGCCTGGCGAGGCTCTGCTGAGGCCTTCGCTGTCTGCAGGGATTTACAGCTCAGATAAAGAGGCACCTTTAATGCATCCCGCTTCACTTCTGGCTCATCCGTTACGCCGACCTTTGACCTCTGAGTGTCTCTCTGCTGCCAGTGATAACGGAGCCAAATAAATCTGAGAGAGACTCCAGAAGCCGAGGAGATGTTTCCTCCTGAACGGGACACACGTTCAGGATGACCTCTGACCTCCTCCTGAGGTCAGAGGTCATCTCCCTCCCTGCAGAGGAGACAGAGACGAGACGGAGGACCGGAGGGACATGTCTGCAGATCAGTGAGAAGACCCAGGCAGGAAAACGTCTCTGACTGCAGGACAGTTGGAGTCCATCGTCCTCAGGAGTTCCCGTCTCTTTTCGGCTCCATGTCCCACCAGAGAAGCACACGTCCAGATGGCCGTGTCCTTTCATCTGGAGAGAGCTGCCGGTCTCATCAACAGCTTTCGGTTTCGTTTTGGTTCCTAGCTGTTTTTCTGGCTCGTTGATGAGTTTCTGTTTCAGTCACTTCTGCTTCTCTCTGGTTACTTTGCTGATATTTTTACAGCAGAATGAAGAAGCGGGAGCGCGGCTGATCTCTGCGCTTCCTGACGCTCCAGCATGTTGCTGCGGCCTTCCTCAAGGTTCTGTATGGCGCTCGCTGCTGGTGGGCAGCAGGACCTGAATCTGAGTCTCAATTAGGAGCTGAATCTGAATCTATGAATCTGAATCTGAATCAGGATCTTAATCTGAATCAGGAGCTGAATCTGGATCTGTGTTCAATCAGCAGCTGGTTGAGTCTGGACGCGGCTGAGCGGCCAGTAATAACTCTGGTATGTTGTTGACATGTGGGGATGTAGCTGCGGCCGCATGTTGATTTAAAAGGAGGTACCGTTGACCACAGAAATGCAGCAGTGAGAAAGAAGAGAACGAGGCGCTGCTGCATGATGGACGGCCTGCTTTCATCCGCCGTTATTGAAGCTGCTGCGTTTTCATCAGCAGAAATCTGACGCTTCGCCTCGTCTCTTCATTTCACATCCTTCCGTTCGTGCGGCTCATTCCAGAACGTTCCTGGCGACGCTCCATCCCCAAACAGCTGACCCGGCTCTGGCGGTCCAACAGAACCGGCTGGACCCTGACCCGGTGCTGCTTCCCTTTGCTCATGGAGAAGGATTAGACGAGAGGAGATGACCCCCAGCATGATACCACCTCTACCATCAGATGGACTGGATGCTCCTGCAGAACCGGTCCATCAGATCCATAATGATCTATAATTGGCCGGCATCTCAGCAGTGGTTCCAGGCACTTTTCCTTGGTGCTGATTGGCTGAACAACCAGGTTCATCCAATCAGTGGAAGACTGCTGAAACGCTAAGATGGTTTCTGATCATCCATCCAGTGAAGCGTTTTAATAAGTGCATTATTAAATATGAAGGAATATTCTTTGTTTGAGCTACTACACGCCGTTTTGAGAGTTTTGGGCGAGGTCTTTGTGTGTTCCCTCGGTCCACTGTGTTTCTGTTATGGTCGTCATTCTGTTAATAACTGAACGAATAAAGGCAAACTGCTGAGCTGTTGGGAACAGGTAGATGGTAGATAAAAGTGACCCAAGAACGGAGCCTTGAGGAGTCCCATATGTGATCTGTGTCCAGCTTGGATTGTTCCCTGATATTCCTTCATGATGTTCTGCTCTGCAGAGGAAGAAGGATCCATACTGCTTCCAGTCTTTCTGTTTAATCATTTTCTATCTCTGAGTACAATCACTTAGTTTTTATCAAATTATCAGTTGTAAATAATCATCCGCTGTTCCTAGAATGTTCTGCAGCCTGAAAACGTGACGCGTCTGCAGGTTCGCTCCTTCGGTTTCTGTGTTTCTAAATGTATTTCCTGAATGAACACACGAGCGAAGTCCGACTCCAGTAGAAGTCCTGAGCAGGCGGCCAGATGTTGCAGCTGCTTCTTGTCTTGCAGACCAACAAACAACGAGCTGAGTTCAACAGCCGGCGCTTCCTCCAACCTTCTGTCCCCATTCATCCACTTCCTGCGCCAACCTGACGCTTGTTTAGAGGACGGCATTCCTCAGTCCAGCTGGATAGTCTTCCTCTGGAGCCGATGAAGAGGAAGCCTCACATCATCTGCTGTGAGAAACAAGAGGAAAGGTCACCGGGAGGATGGATGGATGGATGGATGATGGATGGATGGATGGATGGATGGATGATGATGGATGGATGGATGGTTGGATGATGGATGGATGGATGGATGACGACGGATGGATGATGGATGGATGGATGATGATGGATGGATGATGACGGATGGATGATGGATGGATGATGGATGGATGGATGGATGATGATAGATGGATGGATGATGGATGGATGGATGGATGATGATAGATGGATGGATGGATGATGACGGATGGATGATGGATGGATGATGATAGATGGATGATGACGGATGGATGATGATAGATGGATGGATGGATGATGATGGATGGATGATGACGGATGGATGATGACGGATGGATGATGATAGATGGATGATGACGGATGGATGATGATAGATGGATGGATGGATGATGATGGATGGATGATGACGGATGGATGATGATGGATGGATGATGATAGATGGATGGATGATGATGGATGGATGGATGATGATGGATGGATGATGACGGATGGATGGATGGATGATGATGGATGGATGATGACGGATGGATGGATGGATGGATCATGGATGGATGATGGATGGATGGATGATGATGGATGATGGATGGATGGATGATGGATGGATGGATGATGATGGATGGATGGATGATGGACGGATGGATGATGGATGGATGATGATAGATGGATGGATGATGATGGATGGATGATGGATGGATGATGATAGATGGATGATGACGGATGGATGATGGATGGATGATGGATGGATGGATGGATGATGGATGGATGGATGATGGACGGATGGATGGACTGATGGATGGATGGATGGATCGATCATGGATGGATGATGGATGGATGGATGATGGATGGATGATGATGGATGATGGATGGATGGATGATGGATGGATGGATGATGATGGACAGATGGATGATGGATGGATGGATGATGGATGATGGATGGATGATGATGGATGATGATGGATGGATGATGGATGGATGGATGATGGATGATGGACGGATTATAGATGGATGATGGATGGATGGATGATGATGGATGATTGATGGATGGATGGATGGTTGGATGATGGATGGTTGGATGATGGATGGATGATGATGGATGGTGGATGGATGATGATGGATGGATGATGATGGATGATAATGGATGGATGATGGATGGATGGATGACGGATGGTTGGATGATGGATGGATGATGATGGATGATATTGGATGATGGATGGATGGATGGATGGATGATGGATGGATGATGAATGATGGATGGATGGATGATGGATGATGATGGATGGATGATGGATGGATGATGATGGATGGATGATGGATGGATGATGATGATGGATGATAATGGATGATGGATGGATGGATGATGGATGGATGGATGGATGGATGGATGATGATGGATGATGATGGATGATAATGGATGGATGGATGATGGATGATGGATGGATGATGGATGATGATGGATGGATGATGGATGGATGATGGATGGATGGATGGATGGATGGATGATGATGGATGATAATGGATGATGGATGGATGGATGATGGATGGATGGATGGATGATGGATGGATGATGATGGATGATGGATGATGATGGATGGATGATGGATGGATGGATGGATGATGGATGGATGGATGATGGATGGATGATGGATGGATGATGATGGATGGATGATGATGGATGATAATGGATGATGGATGATTATGGATGATGGATGGATAGATGATGGATGGATGGATGGATGGATGGATGGATGGATGATGGATGGATGGATGGATGATGGATGGATGATGATTGATGGATGATGGATGGATGCTGATGGATGATTATGGATGATGGATGGATAGATGATGGATGGATGGATGGATGGATGATGGATGGATGGATGATGGATGGATGATGGATGGATGGATGATGGATCCATCCATCATCATCCATGGATGGATGATGATCCATGGATGATGGATCATCCATGGATGATCCATGGATCATCCATGGTCGATGATCCATCGATCATCCATGATCGATGGATGATCCATCCATCGATGGATGATGGATGGATGATGGATGAATGGATGGATGATGGACGGATGATAATTGATGGATGATGGATGGATGATGATGGATGGATGGATGATGGATGGATAGATGATGGATGGATGATGATTGATGGATGATGGATGGATGGATGATGATGGATGGATGGATGATGATTGATGGATGATGGATGGATGATGATGGATGATAATGGATGATGGATGGATGGATGATGGATGGATGGATGATGGATGGATGATGATGGATGATGATGGATGGATGGATGATGGATGGATGGATGATGGATGGATGATGGATGGATGGATGATGGATGGTGTATGATGGATGATGGATGGATGATGGATGGATGGATGATGGATGGTGGATGATGGATGGTGGATGGATGATGGATGGATGGATGATGGATGGTGGATGATGGATGGATGGATGATGGATGGTGGATGATGGATGGTGGATGGATGATGGATGGATGATGGATTCTGGCGCTCAAGTTTCCATGAACTGGTTCTGCAGAAGGTATATTGGGAGCTCAGTCTGACCTTTGACCTTGCTGGTCTAGGTTGTTCTGGGTGACCTTCAGGTTGACCTTTGACTCTTTCAGCTGCTGATGTAACGAAGTGGCAGCAGCCACTCGCTCCCTAAGAGGATGCCTGGTTCTGATCCAGAACTCTGGTTGTGATTTCGACCTGGGTGGAGCAGAAAGCTGCGATTATCCCGGCTCGGTTCTAATCTGCAGGGCCTGGCATGTGATTGGAGCGGCCGAGCGGCGCCACAGAGGTCCGTTTGTTCCTCTGACATTTACACAGCTCTGCTTCCAGTGTGAGAGGTCAGAGGTCACGCACGGAGAGCACTTCCTACCAGAAGCTATCCTGGACCCAAAGGTCAGCAGCAGAGCCGAGCCTGAGGCGACCTTAAGGCGGATCGTTCAGGATTTCTGCGTTCAGCGATCTGATTGGACGATGGAAGACACCACTGATGTGTTCATGTTGTGCTAACAGCAGTTAGCACCTCAATGCTAACATGTAGCAGCTAATGCTAATGTTAGTGTCCATATTTGTAAAGAAGCTAAATGAATGATCAGAGAAATTCTGGAAAGATGAACTTTGTTTCAATCTGGTGAAGATTAAAAATTAGAAATTTATTCAGTGATTTAGCAGGAAAAACACTTTGAACTGAGAATTACAGACTCTGCAATTAATTGGATTAAGAATTTTAATCAAGTTTATGGAAGATCTGATGCTCTGATTTGTTCCCGGGTCAAAGGTCATGCTAGTAGTAGCTAATGCTAACGTGTCGAGGTTTTCCTCTAAAACATCCAGTTGTTCTGAGGGACGGCGCGGTCCGTCTCTACTGAGGAAGACTGTGATGAAGAGGAGCAGGTTTTAGGCCAGGAGCCTCAGATTGATCAGATTTAATTCAGATGATTTATGAAAAGTTTCAGGTGAGGAGCAGGAGCTCTCCTCTTCCTCCTCGTCGTCCTGGTGATGAAGAGCAGCAGCAGTTGCAGCGCGTTGCGTCATGTAGCGACCTGTGGGCGCATCACAGCGTCAGGTGGAGCAGCGCAGCGTCTGCTGAATATTTCAGGTGTGATGACGACATCCAGATCAGCCGAACTGCAACCACTGCAGAAGAAGATCTTCTTCCTCACTCTGCAGGAAACTCACTGAGCAGTCTGGTACCAGAACCAGAACCTGAGCCAGAACAACTGGACTCTGGCTCTCCGTTGCTTTCCTCTCTGGAAATGAGTCCAGAGTCCTGACTTCTGACCCCTTGTCTAACCTAGCCCCGGTAGTCAGAACCACCTTGGCTGTGTTGCTAACAGAACCAGAACCAGATCCAGGAAGCTCTTCCCTGCGTCTCCTCAGAGGAACCTGGTTCCAGCTGCCGGGGTGCATGTTCTGGTACCGAACAGGTTCATCAGGGTGAAACCAGAAATAAACCACAGAAGAAGAAACAGGAGAAGCTGAATCCCATCATCAGCTGATGACGTCACACAAAGAAAAGTATTCACACCTGCTAACTCTGCAGCAGCTGATAACTTTAACATTGCACCGCTGGATGACCTTTGACCCGCCGAAGGTTCTGGTTCCACTGAGACCGTTTGGACCTGTTGGAAGGGAAACGAGCTGAGCCATGCGTCGTGGTATTCGGAACCGCAGGTCACACAGATTCAGACCAGCAGCTTCCCTGATCAGACAGCGACACCTGCTGGCCACCGGCTGCTCTGCAGTTCCTCCAGCCTGGTAGGTTCTGGTTCCCCAAAGTCCAAAACCTGCCTGGTTTGTTTCTGTGAGCAGGATGGAGGATTGCTGATGTTTTGTTTATGATTTGTAGGTTATTTCAGGGAAGTCTCTCTTTGAGGATGTCTCTGCGAACCTGGAAGCATTTCTGTTTACTCTGAAATGAAGGTTTGGAATCACTTATGTTGTATCTTTCACTGGTTATAATTATTCATGGCTATTATTCACGTTAAAGTGGTTCAAAAATTAGGATTTAATTTGTAATGTTGCACATACATCCCTCATATGGGTGGGAGACGTAGCGATGCTTGAATAAGCCGTATAAATACCAACATTTTAGGCTGATTTTAAGAACTGAGAATTTAAACAAAAAGAAAAAAATCTGTTAATTCGTTGTAAGTGAAAACATTTCACCGACTAAACAGATTACATGGGAATCTAAGGGAAGAAAAGAAAATTTCTACCTGATTTTTATTCATTTAACTGTAACTTTTTGGTGGCTTTAATCATGAGACGTCGCAGTTTCTCTTACCGTTGTTTTGACGCTTTCCTCTGTGAAGTTTGTCCCTCTGTGGAGGCCGTAGTTGTATACAAACATGGCGGCGGACAGCGAGGAGGACTTTGTGAGTTTCGGGACTCCGCTGGAGCCTCTGGAAGAAGGTGAGGTCCGGTTCTGCCCCTCCATGAACTCCTGCAGGGTGTTGGCTGACCGGAAGAACAGGAGGAAGAGATATTTATGGCGGCTAAGCTAACAGGCTGCTAGCTAAACCAGACAGAACCGAGCCTTGAGATTACAACCCAGAGCTGGTTCTCCTGCTTCAGAATGAAAATGTCCCCAGATTAACATCTGAAGCTCCGTCTAGCCACAGATCCGCTCCAGACGGCTCGGGTCAGAAATAGTAAATGTGTTTCAGATTGAAGTATGGAAATTTTATATAATTTTTTTAACACATTTGTTAAAATTGTCACCATGTCGTGACAATATAGCATAAGACGGATCATCTGTGCGAAAATCAAGCTCCTCCACCTCCTCCCAGTCCTGCTATTGTCATCTGCAGAAGTGGACCGCTCCGGGTCAAAAACAACCAATCAATTAGCGCACAGGTGTCAAAGTCCTAGTGATGTGTCGGTCGCGAACGAACCGGCTCTAAGAGCCGGCTCGTTGAAGTGAACGATTGGAACCGGCTCCTCAATGGGAGCCGTTTAGGATCCTATTTGGGAGCCGGGTTTTTTTTTCTACAGAATTAGGGTGACCAAACGTCCGTATTTCACGTCCTGTCCGAGCCGTTAGAGCCGCATCTCGAAACGGAGCCGAAAATCCCATCACTAGCACAAAAGGCTCAAAATGGACTCTGTTTAGTATTTTCAGCTCAACTGAGCTTTAGGGTGGCACAAAGTGTATTATTTATTTTTTTTCCTCCTCGATTTAATTGCCAAGCTTTGGCCACGCAAATGAAGAATAACGAGGCTTAAAAGGTCCAACTGCTTCTGAACTAGTAGTAATATAATGTTTTTGTATTCTCTTATCCACTTAAAAACTTTAAATAATCTTTCATTAATTTACTTTTGAAGTATGAAGAGGAAGACGGTGAAGGGAATCTTTTGTTCTGTATTTATTCTTGAAGTGACTCAGAGCTAATTGTAGTTTTATAGGTCATATCTCTGATTGGCTCATGTATATTAAATACAGACGGTGATTTCAAAGTCTCACCTGATTAGTTGTTTTTCTTAGATTTACGTGATTATTGATGCGATGCTTTCCTTTCCATCGCTGACATTTCTGTCTTGCCTAAACGCAAACATAGGGTGTGTAAATGAAGTAAATTCCTCCTGGCGTGGGAAAACACCTAAAGGTAACTTTTTTTCCCCTTTCTTTTTGTGTCTCTCAAACGCTTCCTCCACATACCTCACCATCTTCCCTCAAGAATAACTCAGATAGCTACTGCAGCCCTCAGGTAATCCACTATTAGCAAGCAGATGTCAGTCAGTGGGATTAACTAAACACATGAAACGTTGGGAGGGGATTTCTGCTTTTCTGTTGTTGCTGTCAAATAAAACGCTATTATATTTTTATATATAGGGTGCAACAATGACCACAATTAAAATGTGATGACACATGTGCTTCCTTCAGTGTTTTGGATTGAAACAGTAATGGTGTTTTTGATGTGTGCGCACAGCAACCTGTCTTTTTTTGTTTTGTTTTTTTTGTTGATTTGCTGCGACAACTCAAATGTCTCGGGAACTGAAATCGACGACACTTTCTCATAGAAGACAGAAAAAACAGAGCCGGCGCTTTAAGTGCATCGGCGCGAGTGCGAGCCCACCTTTGACCCCGGCCATTAACAGGAAGATCTGAGACTCTGACAGAGGTCAGCGGCCTCATTCAGACCCGCTTCTTCCAAACCAAGACGTGCGCTAAGCAGGGCAATGAAAATCCCGCCGACAACATGACAGACACCGACGCATCGAGTCAAAACAATAGCTGATGATGAAATATGTGGTGAGGCCCAAAAGCAACAGGAGATTATTCATGTTTTGACTGATGGATATATATGAGGATTTACGGCTCCTCCCCCCCCCCCCTGAGCTCCAGCTTTGGCTCTAATTGAGGAAAAGATTAAATTTTGCTTCCAGAACGGAAGGCTTTCTCAAATATAGGAGCCGCTGTGAATACACACTTCAAAAATATTATTCCAGCAGCGGTCAGAACCTCCAGGAGCCGAGGGCTAATATTACTCCGAGCTGTGTGGGTCTGCCTTCACAGCCGCTGGGCGTGACTCGAACTGCAAGGAAGGGTCGACATCAGAGCCCAAATCCTCGACGGAAAAAAAAACAAAACCTGAAGATTTCCCGGAAAAATTCAATTTCAGCTCATCTCGGGACCGGGCGGAGCCTGACCTGATGCTCTGCTGATCGATATTCGCTATGTGGGTTCCCATGGATACAAACACGGATTGCGCAGTCTGCCGTTTCCATTCCTTCATCGCACATATCAGCAGTCTGAGCAGAACCCCGGGGCTCAGGGGAAGCACTGAGTCTGACCTTCACCACGCAGAGACGTTCTCTTGTTGTGCTGAAATAGATGTGAATGTCAAGGGCTGCTGGAGGAAAGAAAAACAAAGTCTGTGTAGAGGGAAAAATAAAATTTATATATGCAGCCTGAAAATAAAGCTGGTCGTTTATGCCAGTGTCTCACGCCAACAATCCAAAAGATATCTTTTCTATTATCAGCGCGGTGCTGATTAACGATGGAATCCAGGAAGACAACGTTTTCTTATCTTTTAGGAAGGGATGAGGCGCTCGTTTAGGAAAGCATGTCGAAGTCAACAAACTGTCCAACAAATCTGCCGTGCTTCCTTCCTGCGATCTGCCCGTCTGCACGAAGAGACCAATTTTGACATTTTCTCCAGGAAAGCTCTCTAATCTTTGCAGACAATGACCCAGGAAGGGAGGGATGGAGTGTAAACTTGGGACATGAATGTTGGGACAATCCCTCGGCCTTCGCTCATCATGTCACTCCAACGTTATTTATAGAGATTTAAAAAAAAAAAAAAAAACAAGCTCAGGATTGATCTTTGTATACTGTGATCATTTGGGACGCTGTAATCCTAAAGCAAACTCTTTAAAGTAAAGGAAACACATCCTCTCTCTCTTTATATCAGCACACACACACACTCCTGTCATGACAAAGGAGAGGTCAGTGATTATCAGACTGACACTTACCTCACATGTCAGAGAACAGTGGGGGACTTGAAGCACTGACAAGTGGACTCATCAGAAAAAGGAAGTACAAACTACATCAAATCTAAGTATTCAAACTAAAAGATAATGAACAATTCATTCACATGGTTCAACAAGTTATTGCCTAACACTGGATTTCTGTTGAACAATCATTGTGCTGCAATCAACACTCACAAGTACAACTTTTCATAGCTCTCTTGCTACAGTCACTAAGCCAAACTGGGCAATTTTCCTTTATCAGTTTAACATGCTTATTAAATCCATTTAAATATTCCAGCTTTGCATATTTATTCAAGCCTTTTGCCTTATTATGCTTCCTTGAACAGGTTAGGGTTGGTCTATAATACTAAATACTAAACATGTTCATACATTTCTTTTTGGCACAATCATGTAACTGTACATCTTTGAAAAGCAGAAGTTGGGCCTCCTGCACAAATAGCAAGAATTCAACAACTCAACAACAAAACACTTGGACAGCACAGTGGCCGTCGAAAGTGTCTTAACAGTCAGGAGGTTTTTCTGGTGTCATTTTCCAGACACCAGAAAACTTTTTGCCAAAAACCGACCGAGTGTTGTTGTTTTTGTTTTTTTTAGTACTTGTGTTGTTTCTAGAAGCACTAGAAGCCCAAATGAAAGTACAAAAACATTCAACTTGTTAATTTTGAATAACTGGTTCGTTTTAAGTTCAGCCTAAATAAGATAAAATTTAAAAGTGCCCTCTTTGACAGATAACTGGGGATAATCTCGCGCTGCGGTCATTTTTCGGGTGGAAAAAATGTTAAAGCATGCAGTTCTGTGTCCGTCTCCTGGCACCACGACATTCCATAAAGCCGCCAGTCTGATGCTGAAGCTACTGCGAAGAGACATTTTTATGAAACTGAAAGACTAAAAGTAGCATATCATCCTGTATTGTTTAATAAATGGATGCAGTGGTGTGAACAGAGGAGGTGGCGTCACACTCGCATACGGTTGTTTGTGATCTTGCATTAATATCCCTCTAAAAAGCAGTCAAGGAGCCAAATCGGCTTGTGCAAAGCCCTGTGGTTACCAACAACACTGAGGTTGCTCAGATGAATCCATGCTGTTGGTATGTGGTGTGTTAGCACACGCTAATATAGCTCTGTCAACATCTCCAGTGGGACTTTTCGAATTACCAAAGAGGAACAGTGGCAACTTATTTTGTGCTGCAAAGGACTTTTTTGCGTCATTTGCCCCTCAGTCAGTCTGCTGTGTGCTCCGCAAACAACGCCGGATAAAATTATCCTCTTAACACAATGTAACGAGTAGAGAGCCCCTCAGAACTGCGATGACCTTTAAGGAGGAAACGACAGCCGTAACGACAGCGGCGGCGGTTTTGAAGTGACCGTCAGCGAAGCCAGGAAGCGCTGCTTTTATGGCAGCCGGGGTTCACGGGGTGAAAAGCCGCTGCAATGGAAAGCGCCTCTGCTTGATGGCAAAATCTGGAGCAGCCACATGAAAGGGTCTCCACTGGCCCAGGAAGAAGTTCTGCCTAATTCCACTGGTTACTATTACAGACGTCTGCTAAATCGGAGCCTAAGGAACACACAGACTGTTTTCTCACAGTGGCGGCACGCTAGGTTACGAACATAAAGAGTTTAGTGGAATATCTGTGGGAAACCAGTCTGGAAAAGGTCCAACTGGGAGGAAGTCATGTCAGTTTTAAAGAGTCTTACTTTTACAAATGTGGCCTTTTTGTCTTTTGTTTTTTTTCTTTTGTTATTGGTAGTGAAATAATAAACATTTAAGTACAGTAAAAAAAAAAAAATAGCTGAAAAGAATCTTAGTTTTTTTCTCCTTTTTTTCAAACAGCAAATGGAAAAAAAGGGCAAGGCAACCTTTTAAAGTAAATTACTAGAGGCCCCCCTCCATCTTCTTAATGTCTCAGCTGTTGTTTGGGGGGCGAGGAGGGACTTTAATATGAACGCTATAAAACAAGAGAGGGTGAAATTGGGGAAAAGAGTGACGGGTGAAACCCCCAAAGCAGCACCAGCAGGGCCCAGTACAACCTCTCACACTTTTCCAAAAACCCTCTGTTACATTCAGAGCTTCGTGTTACTGAGAGAATCCGATGTGTTATGTTTCTAGCGGCAGATACAAAAAAAATTATAATAATAGGGGTGTCACGCAGTAGCATCATTATCCACTTTTGGATCAGAGTCGATCTGATTTATTCACAAATTTCCCCGACGAACACCTACGCCGCGTTAACTTCTCTTCTTCTGTGGTCTCAATGGAACTGAAAATAGAGGAAGTGTCTCGCTTGGGGATCTCTGCTCCACCAGTGTAGTCTGAAACCAGACAGCAGTCAGGGAGAGCACAAGGATCTTTCTACATTTTTGTCATATTACACCTACAAACTGCCAGGTATTGAGATTTTTTTTTTTTTTTACAAATAAAAACCTTAAAATGGAAGTGAAGCTGTTCAATTTAAACGCTTCAAAACAAAACTAATCTCTGTCTAAATCCAGCCGGGCGACCGAGTTGTGTGATCAGATGAGAACAAAACTGAATATTTTGTTTGGTATGTTGTGGTATGCGGTGTGTGTAAATGCAAGACATACTAGCGGTCGGCACTTATCGTATTGCTAATCCTATATTGTGAAAAAGAAGAAATTTAAGAAAAAGAAAATCTGCTATCGTCTGCGTCCTGAAGAAACCTATTTCGTTTTTCAGGAACAATATTTGCGTATGTGGCGCTGTGAATGCTGTGCCATGCAGTCACAGCCATACAGTTACCTAAAAATATAAGTAATTAACATACATTTTTCAATCATAATCCTAACTGTTATCACTATATTACCACAAAATATCGCAATAAAATTCCTAGTCCATATCGCCCAAACAGTAATCACCACTGTGAAAGTCCAATCAGTCAGGAAGAGCTAAATGTGGGTCAGTCCAGGTAGAAAAGAAGCTAATGGGGTTTCTTTGTGCTCTAAGTGAGAATGGTAACGCAGAGGAAGGCCTCAGGCCGACGTAAACACCGACTATTAGGAGGCACAAACTAAACTGGACGAAGGTAATGGGTATTAATCTGACTAGCCGGTCAGACAGGATAGATAACTGATTTTATTTTTTTTTGTACACTTACAAAAGAGTTTGTCTTAAGAGGATTAGAACTGCGGGCTCATCTGTGTCTAAAGGTAAGACGCCACAGGTTCGCATGCAATGTCCCCGCACGCGTCCCATAGAGTGCGACTGTGCGTTTTGGAGGTATTCCTATTGTGAAAACAATTCATCTTAACATGCCAGCACAAGCGTTAATCTGCTACTCCCCAATATTTCCTCCCAGCACAGATTAGGCAGCAGTCGGTACCCCACGAACTGCCTCTCGGGTCGGCACGCGGGCGAGGCAGCGGCGAGATTTAAAGCGCATCGGGGCTTATTTACTTAAGCAGCAAATAACTTTAAGTGCAGCATGTCTGCCTCTCGTGTCCTCATATTCTCCGAAGTAGAAGAAATAGAAAAAAAAGCAGCTAATCCCTGCTTTATGATAAGCTGTCGAGGAGCCTGGACTGTCTGCTATAGGGACCAACTCCAGGATTTAAGGTTTCAAAGCCACCTCAAATTAAATTAAACACACAGTGCTCCCTTTTAAACCTCAGAGCTCTTAGACAACAGGAATATAAGTGGCTGTGGGCCGAGAAGGCTTCTTTTGGGTGACCCAGCCGGGCCACCATAACTCATCCCTGACGCTACCTCACCATTTGCATTTTGAAAACGGGGCAAGAAAGGAAGCGACTGACCTCGGACGTCCCCACACACTTCCCTGTTTCTGCCTCATCTGCATCGCAGACGGCTGTAAAACGCCCCCTCTGCATGGGCTTGTCTGACCCGACCCGGAGCGCCCACTCAGTCCAACCCGAGCCTGAAGTCCGACTCAGAGCTTGTGGCTTTCATTCCCGGCCTCCTTCACTGTTCCTGAAACCCAACAGTGGTCTCTTTTGCAGCTGTCCACACTTGGATTTGGCCCATTACAGTAAGTGTGTCTGAGCAAAACCAGATCTCTGCGTGAATGCCAACTCCACAACAGCAACCAGTGGAAAGTGAGGAAATCTGAAGCCTTTGCAGCCTGTTGATGACCGTAGCTCAGCGCTACATTACAGCAAGCAGGCAGATATTAAAAAAATTTAAAAAAGAAAGCCATGTTAGAAGTAGGCGGGATGAGCGGGCCAAACGATGCTCTGCAGGAATCTGTAATTTGTCAGAATTTATGATCAAATGCGATGCAGATTTTGTTTTTCTCCCCACTAGCGCCACGCTGAGATCTCACAGCCTCGGTAAGCAGCAGCTTAACTCTCAAATAATTACAATGTTTTGAAGCTGCTGCTCCCCTCCCTCATAAAGTGTGTCCCAAAATCTTGACAGAAAGCATTATTGGCAGTAAATCTATCCAGAACCAGTTCAAAACAACCTCCGGTTTAAAAAGAGAAAAAGGAGAAAAAAAAAAAAGGCATTGTGACTTTGCTCTTTTGTGGTTCCTAAACCACTGAGTTTAACCGAGTTCACAGAAAACTCTGGACGGCAGCTTTAAAGATCTAAGTCATGGCGTCGCTGCCCAACACTGGTAGGTGCAATTTTTCCCATCATTGTTGTGGCTCAGAATGGCCGTGCTCTCCAGAATGGTCACCGAGTGTCTCTGTGACAATGCTTCAGTGATCCCCACACACTACACTAAAGGCTGCTGGTACAAAGACCTTTTGACGCTGATGTTGTAATGATGGGGAGGGGGGGGGATCACTCTGGTTCAGCTCTGCCAGCATTCAGGGTCCGCTTGTCACTGCAGCAGCCGGCCCATCCCCTCACACGTCCCATCATGCATTCAGCCACTCTTGAAATGCACTGGAGAGTCTTCGTTTTGAGTGAGCGTGTGTGTGTGCGCACTCATCCCTGCTTAATTGACATTAAGATCTATGAGACGGGGTAGGTGCTCAGGGTACCTGCTCTGGAGAGCGGGAGAAGTAGTAGTAGGAGGCAGGTTGGGGAGAAACAAAAGAAATCGAAGCACGTTTGGAGCTGGCTCTCACCGGCTAATTACCGCTGCAGCACGGCTCACGCTGCAGGAATAATAAAAAAACAAAAAAACGCTTAAAGAGGAGGGGGAAAATCCTGCAGATGATGTTTTGTGTGTATTAGCTGCTGTTGGACGCACACGGCTGCTGGTAATCGCTCTGTGTGTGTTGGCCGGATGCACATAATGCCCATGCATAATGCAAAAACGGTCCAGCAGCGTTCAGGTGGCGGCGTTTGGGAGGAGACCCCCACGGCCGGCCCACACCACTGCGCACGGTCTCTCCGCACAAGGCCAAGTTGCTGCATCCATCATCTCCTCCACCTCCCTTTCACCCCACCACTAGAGAGGGGGGGGGGAGACCGGCTACCCTTGAAGTCTGATTGGCCACCCTGCCTGGTCACCCCCAGTCAGTTTGGTCATATTATATGAGCATTTTATGACATAAATGCTCCTTTTGTTGCCTTATAGCCGCCATTAATACTTTTTTTTGTTTCAAATGTATTTTTAAAAAGTGAAACATTGCAAATTAATTCATATTTACATGTAAATCCACGAGATCATAGCCAAGCGGCTAATTTCCTTTTAGCCCCATTGACAAGCTGCATGTGACGTTTAAGAAGACAAAGAAAGCCTCAGACTACTGCACAAGAAAAAAAAAATCTTCATAAAGAAGAAGAGGAGGTAAGTAAACAGTTGCTTCCATTTTAAGTTGATAAAGAGCTGCATGCAGTTAAGCTATGCTAAACTATCAGGCTAATCGTGTGACTAGAAAAATTAACCAGTGGCCTGAGCCACTGTATCAAACAAATCTACTGCATAGTCGCTAACAGATCCATGTGTTTTGTTTGGGTAAATAAATAGTTTTATTATTCAACTTTTGACCTGCTGTTGATTGTAATAGAAGGCTAGTCCAGGATCGACTCGGTTCGATTGGGATCAAAATTGCAACATTTATTAAATTTTTCGCCTTCACAATGCACGGAGTAAAACAATCCAAACTCTCTTCGCCCCCTTATTGGGCTCTGGTGGCGCTGCACCAAGTACTGCTGAAGAATACAACATAAAAAAACCTCTGAAGGAGACATGAGCGCAACGTCCTTCATCTTCACAAAATCTAAACAAAAATGGAGCAGGGTCAGAGGTCTAATTTAGATGAAATTGCATTTTCAGTGCGCCACCCTTGTGCCGTTTGTGCCACTGCTTGGCCTTCCTGAGAAAAATAAATCTAGACACGCCCCTGTCCACCACGCTCCCTGGTCCTCCTCCCCGTTCCCACTCTTCCCTCATCGCCTCCTCGTCCCCACTGACGTGTGGGGGTGGAGGGATTTCCCCTCCACCGCAGAAGCAGGCTCATGATGAAAACGACGGCTGCTTTTGGGGGCTTAATGAGGGCTTTCCTCTGATCAAAGCATGAGGAGGTGTAAGGAAATCGGAGGACAAATTTGCTCCTGTAGAGCGGCCACTGACTCATCCTCTACTGAGGAGGGTTTTGTTTTTCTTCTCTGTGACTGAGTGGTGCTCAGAGATCCTAAGATTAGACAGCAGGCCACTGCATGCGCTCGCGTTCCCGGCTTGGCCGTTCGGGCCGCATGGCTGAAGCCATCTCGACAAAATGACCGTTCAGACGCTTTGCTCAGACGCAGTTTGGTTGACGGACCGGACCTGAATCCTTCAGGATGATGAGCTGATGGCATGCAGCTGTTTAAAGTGTGCAGATTTTCCAGAGTGTCTGATTGACATCTCTTGGTTCTGCCAGACCCTACAGAGGAGAAACCCTCCAATTACAGCACGAGTGTCAAACCTGACTATTTGTGGCCCCTGGACGGATTTTTTTTTTTTTTTTTGAGGCCTCCCCGACTACAATTCAAGAATAAATTAGGACAGAACTAAACCAGAACCTTCAAGATGACAGATGTGTATTTAAATATTATCAATCAAATCGAAGCCGTTTGTATCTGTACACTTGCAAATGATGTCAATGTGAAAATATGTTTGATATAATTTTATTTTAAGCAGCACTCGCTGAATGCAGAGAGAGCTACTTGTTATTATTTTAACCATTTGTTAAAGGGGCTTTGTCAATACATTTTGCCACACTTTTTTGGACATTTTTTATTTTAATAAGTGCCAAAATGAAAATGAGTTCGACACCCACTACAAACACGTTGAGGTGTCTGGTCAAGGGAGGAAAAACATCATGATTTTTCACCCACATGCAAAGTGCTGGAAAAGTAACACTGCACGTCAACCCGAATAAACCGTCCCCTCTATGGTGGTGGCAGTATGATGCTGTGGGAATGTTTTTTGTTTTTTTTTAAGTTGGGAGAAGTTTAGATGCTACACTGGATTTGGAACATACAGCCAGAGTTACAATGATTTGGGGTTCCACCAAAGCACATTCACGTGTCACAGTGGTCCAGTCAAAGTTCAGACCTCGATTCCATTGAAACTCTGTGGCAAGGCATAAAAATTAGTCCTTCACATTCATTTCGTGAGGAGAAACGGACCAAAAATCTCATTTCTAAATGTCGATGTCGTGTCTGTCACACCAAATCTGAACAAATACATCAGCGTTTAGAAATGGCTGTAAGAATGACAAAACGTCGAAAAAGGTTTAAGGCGCCACACAAATGTGTAATGTGGTAAATTAATTCCACGGATACACAATCCTGGTAAATAAGTCAGTGAATAATATGTTTGCACTTCAACCAGTGCCTTTGCACAGAACAGCCATGCACTGATGCTGCAGCAGTATTTTTAACCCATTCAGCGCCACGCTTCACCGATCAGAAGCATTAATATTCAACCCAACAACATCAGCGGATTACTGTCCATGCAGCAAGTGGGAAACCTGATGTAAATCATAGCAACAAGGGCAAACAATTCGAAATGCATCTGTCGTGAGAAGTTTATTCTGAACTCTAAGAAAAGTAAGAAAATCCACTAAACTTGAGGAGGACAGGCCGAATGTATACAAGCATCAAACCATCTTTCATGTCTCCAAGAAACAAACTGGGAATCATGATTTACTGTCATGTTGTCAGCGGATGAAACTGGTCTGAAAGATGAGCCCCCCCACACACACACACACCCCCACACACAGTGGCTCCTAACGGTGTGAAAGCATGCACTCGGGATCGTGGGCGGTCGGAGAGCTGATCGCCTTAATTGATCGATTTCCAATCATCTGACATCCCGTTTGTCACAAAAACAAATCTTTACTCTTTACGCTTTGTTGAGCGATAAGGAGGGCGCGTATCTGTTTGATTCAATCAGCCACTCTGCAGCAACAAGACAGGCACCAAAACAGGGGATGGCCCATTGTTCCGCCCGTCTCCGCTGAGGTGAAGCTGGTTGCGCATGGAGAGCCGCTCACTGACCAATTAGAGCGCAATCACTATAGCGCATAAACTAAAAAAAAAAAAAAAAAATCCACTGCCTTCACATAAGGGAAACCTGATGCAAACTCAATCTCATATACTAAGTGTCTAATTAAAAAAAAAAAAAGTAATAAATCAGATCTCTTACCAGCCACTGTGGATCTGTCCATGTAATTGAGGACGTTCCCACAGCTGAGGATTCCCGCAGCGAAAGCCGGTGTGCGGCACCGGTGCAGCGCGGCGCAGAATTTCTGGCCCGGTTTGCAGGAGTGAAGGTCCGGGCTGGGCTTCAGTCCGGGGCTCATGCTGCCCGACAGCGTGCGCACCTCGTCCGAACTGCTACAGCCCTCGATCTCGCATCCGTCGCTCTCCACGCACATGATTTTCTGGCACGGGAGATCCAGGGGAGAGACGCGAAGAATGTGTGTGTGTGTGTGTGTGTGTGTGTGTGAGAGAGAGAGAAGGTGTGAGGAAAGAAAATAAAATTAAAAAAAATAATAATAATAAAAATCAAAAATAGTTAAGCAGGGCAAAGCAAAACGCCGAGCGGTGGTCACTGGGTTCGGCTGAGATCAGATGTTGTCTTCGTGGGAGAAGCGCAGGATCGTGTCCGGATCATATTTTTCTGGTTGTGGACGGTGACGGACGGCTGAGCGCTCCTTAGTTTCTCTCTCTCTCTCTCTCTCTCTCTCTCTCTCTCTCTCTCTCTCTCTCTCTCTCTCTCTCTCTCTCTCTCTCTCTCTCGCTGTAGTGGAGGGGTGTGACCTGGCTCTGGTAACTCCTCCCCCGCTCTGGCTGCGGATGGTGTTGCACCTGATTCCCGGGGATGTTGCTGGCATGACATGACAATGGTGTGGTTTTTCTCAGCACTATTAAACAACCCGGAAGTAATTTCATTTTTCTCATCTGCTAGAAGCCCACACCGTATTTTACAATTAAACGATGGGTTTTAATGCTTTCAGGGTTTCTTTTTATTAGCAGGCTGCTGAGTAACTGGGGTAGCTGAAGTAGGTCACAGATATCACGGAGGAGCGACTCAGTAAATGAGAATTTCACAAAAAGCGCCTCAAAATCAGAAACGTATTTATAGTGGAAAAAGGATTTGGCCCCTTCCTGGCCTGTTCATGCAATTTTTGTTTTTGTCAGACAAAGAAACCTGGGTTTTCAAAATTCAGTTTTCAAACGATGATTTCATTTTAGAAATTACTTTGATTAGGCCATTCCAAAACCCTTTATTTTTTGTCTTTTCTTTATTTGTCTTAGCATGAACAACCTGTTCAAGGTCATACCACAGCGTGTCAATCCGATTTTAGTTAAAAAAAATTAAATTAAAAAATGGACAAAACCACTCTAAAACCTTATTTTTTTGTGTTATTGATTACTAGTATAGTAATCCACCTCTCTTCATATATTAAATCACAATTTCAATCAATAAATCAATCAACTTTATTTTTATGCCATGTGGTAGTGTTGTTTACCGTCAGTTGAGTCAGCTTTCTCATCAGACGAGAAACCTTACGTCGATGCACAATAAATATAAAAATATCACGATTAAAAATAAATACTTTCAAATATTAAATTATATAAATTTGAAGGCGCATCAGGTTATCTTTATCTGGTATTAAAAACAGTTTCCTTGATTTGAAACATTTAAGTGTAACAACAAAAGCAAAAACACATCTGTCAGGATCTTTTTCACAACCCCTGTTGCATTCAGGGTGAGACATATTTACAAAATGTCGCTGACTGATTCAGCTAACATATGTATCCACTCTTTTTCCCCATATCGTGAAAAACTCCCACAGGCCTGAACAGGTCACCTGTCCACATCAGGACAACTTAAAACTAGTGTGAATACCTCCCGTTTGTCTGTTTGTGCAGATGGTTGTTGTTTTTTTTTAAAATGCTGATTACGTTAATTTTGTAAACCGTTTTGCTTGATTTAAATGCAAATACTGTGAATGGCTGATATTTATTCCCCCTCAAAATTTATAAATACATTTTGGATCTGTGTCTTGAGCAAAGACACAGATCATTTTTAGTTTACTGGTAGAGTCCCAGGGGCGGTTCTAGAGAGGGCCCAGCAGGGGCCAGTGCCCTTGTAGGACTAGTTTTGGCCCTTGGAAGGCCCCTGTACCAAAGGCAGAGTGGGTAATCGGGAGAATCGGGAGGATTCTCCAGTTGGCGCTGGAAAAAAATCATGACAGTTGAATATGTATCTTAGCAGTGGTGTTTTCTCTAATTTGATACGCCCCTTTACGAGATGGAGCCGGCATTTTGGGAGCTACAGCTTGATGAAAGACACCCCTGAAAAGCTCACAGTTGGTTGAGTCCACTTTGATAGTAAAACATGGACCAAAAGTCTCGGTGGAGTAAAGAAATTACTGGACTGGGTGTTCCTATTTTATAGGACAGACGTCCACGCGTACATTTTACTTTACAAAGAATATAGCCTTGCTTGGATCAGAATCTAACAAAACATCAAAGAGAACCACGTGCAAATATGATCAAGTTAGCAGCAGCAAATAAAAAAACAAAGGAATTGGATCCTCCTGAGGGGCAGGGCTGATAGGAGATGAGATCATTCCTCATTCAGCTCTAAACATCACTGCTGGGTCACAAAGTGGATTAAAATGAAGGCTTCATCTAGATCAGAGACAAAGCAGTAAAAAGCACCGTGGAAAACCATTAATGCACAATTACTTTCCCCATGAAAAGCTGGGATCCACAGCTCGTTTGGCGTGCATAAATAAGTGTTAGCACATGCTAAAAGACTGGGCGAAACATCAGGTTAAAGCCTGCAGTAACTGAGCTTGGTTTTTTTTTTTTGCTCAGACAGAAGTGCAGCTGACAAGTGCTCTCTTTATAGTCTACATTAGAAGTTTGTAAACGACACCTGTGAAAACCATCCAATTCACTATCGTACAGTTTTCCTTAAAACTGTACGATAGTCTGAGGAATATCTTAATAAGGCTCCATTTTGTTGTTATCTATTCCTGCATTTATCTTCAAGCTAAAATCAAACCTTCAACATCCCATTTTTTATCTTTTTTTATTTCTTTATGTCTGCTACAGGAATCAGTCTACGAGTCCAGAGTTAAAACCAGTGTATCACAATGTTTCCAATTTACTAGTGGAATCAGGACTGCTTATCAACTTCAATATCCTGGTTGTCTGTGGGATTTCCTGCACTGCTCGCATTGCAAAGCTGTTTGCACAAAAGATAAGAGCATCTGCAGAGAGTGATCAGATCAACAAATGCAGCGGGGTCAGTGAGAGAAGAAAGAAGCCGGACAAATACTGTTGCCGAAAACCGAATTTGCCTTTGGTTCTCGAAAGGGTTGCGCATTAGAGAAAAATGGTAAAAACCTAGCAAAAATGTTAGGTAGTTCTTACAAAGTTTTGACATTTTTTGGACTAAAATTGATTAATTTGATTATTAAAAAAGACCCAAGCAAATATAGCACAAGAAGAAGTGAGGAAACTTGTGCTTGGTACTTTTTTTGGCAAGAAATCTCATACAAGAAAAGCCTGTTTCTCTCCTTTAGATAAGAAGCATGAATTTGTGGGTTCAGCAGCTGAGTTGAGCTTGATTTTTGGTGGAGGAAGTGTGATGATATGGAGCGCCACTCCTTTCATTTATAATAATAATTAAAATAAAACAAGGGTTACCACCACTGGTTCCTCCATTCTTAGGAACCAAAGTCTATCCTCCAAGATTAATCAAAGGCTACCATTTTCTCCAAAGTGGAGAAGATAGCAAGGCCTGACCTCAACGCCACTGGTTGAGGATTTTGACCTCTGCCGCTGGATTTGCTTAACTGACCACTACAGGGCTTCGGTCAGAAAGCACGCTGGTCATCAAATGTTTAAATGGGTTTACTGAAGAACTGTCGTTTACAACGGTGCATAGATAGTGAAGCAGTTTCTGAAAATACAGAAATAATAAATAAAGAGTTCCAACTGACTGTTCCGATAATATAAATATAAAAAAATGAGCACAAGTGAGTAAACAGACCTAAAATATCAGCATTAATTCCCTTTGCAAAGTGCTGTTTAAAATTGAATGATGCAGAATAATACCAGGAATCAGTCTGGCTCCAACTGCCCAAATCTCAAGAATAACAGTTAAATATAAAGATAGTTTAGACACTAAATCACAACCATTAAGAGTAAAACAGACATTGAAAAGCTATAGAAATATACCAGCAGCTAAGCAACGCCGTCAGAAGTGATAATTAACATCCACGTATTTATGTAACATAACCAACATCACTACTCACATCATCAATCACCGCCGCGCCGCTTCAAACGGTAAACGGGAAACAGATCAAACGTCAAGAAGAAGAGAAGAAACGGCACAAAACCTCCTTCAAAATAAGAGGAAGCGCTTCAAAATAAAAGCATAGAAACGAGACGTCGAACTACTTGAAGAATTATTTACGCTGAAGAATTATTTAGCGTAAATAAATAATTATTTATTTATAATAAGTAATAAATAATTATTTATTATAAAATAATAAATAACCTATTATTTATTATTTCAAAACAGCAGGAGTGTTTGGAGCAGCATTCTGGCGCAGAATGCTGTTTGCGCCAGAATGACACAGCCACGCTGGCTGACTTGCGTCAAATGATGGGACGTAAACTCCCGCCGGTGTGTGGCACGAGTAGGAGGCGGCGGGCTGTTGGCTCTTCCGTGAATTACAGAGGTCCCTGTTTGCTAAATGGATAAATTGTTGACAGCCAGTTTCAAACCTCAATTATCCCCCAAAAGCGACACACAACAAGAGTCAACAGCAGAAGAAGCTGGTTAGAATTGGCAGAGGATTTGACACGATTTTCATTGGCACAACCCACGTACTCTGCTGCTCAACCAACAAATGCAATTCTCTTATAAATGTGGCTCCGTTTAAAGAGAAATAAAAAGGCTTTCCAAGGGTGTAAGACTTGCTGCCAAGAAGCGTTGTTAAGGGAAACGCGCATCAGGATTGTTGCTATGCATCTCGCATTCATCTCGCATTCAATGGTTAATGGACGCCAGCCTTGGAGAGTTTTATCAAATGCATTAATGTTTTCCGAACAGCACTGGTTCCAAAAGTGCATTGGAGAGGCGGCCACTGACCAAATGCTTTGGATAGGAAACAATCATTTTTTCACGCACGTCTGAAGCTGGTGACGCTGCTATTTTCAACAAATCAATAAATTTACTTTTCTCTCCTAAGCTTAGTTGCGTTTTAATTTTTTGTTTTGTTTTGACCTAAATTTAAGACACAATGTCTCATTTAAATAAAATAAAAAAAGATTAATCAAATGGAAGAATGTAACTTTTGCATAATATCCAGGATATTATAAAGCATTTATAATTTCTAAATCCAGAATTGTCTTCCTTAGAATGCATGTCGGACTTTAAATACTTTAAAACTTAAAAAAACAAAAAAACCCAGAAAATCTTAAATAAACCTTTTTAAATCTAACATAAATCTTTTCCCAAAGAAAGATTTATGTCGTTGTCTGTCAATAATCCTATTGGTTAATATATCATGTGATAGAGCAAGTGGGCTGAGCCTTTTAATATAAGGACAAGTGGACAATGGATGGATTGTAATTTTCTTCTTACAGAACAATGTTTTTGGGTTCCTGTACTGCATTAGGAAGGAGCCAACACGTCTCCTCTCTAAGGATGTCTTGAAGTATTCCCAGCACCAAATAGTTGCCAAAAAAAAGCAATCCATAAATCCCAACTCATGACACTGAACCGGAAGGTGTGAATGACAGAACAAACACAAATCTACATTGTCGATTTATAGCCATCTTGTTCGATTTTGCTGAAAGGCGGAAGGTATTTTTGGCTGTGTGACAGCCGTCCCAAGGACGTTTCTTGCCATTCACCAAAAATTGCCCCCAAACATGAGCCTTCCTCAATTAGTTAACCCAGTCAAAAGCAAATGGAAACATGATAAAGAGAAAGATGTAAGGAAAAAGGAGAGACAACAAAGGGAAGCGAGGCTAAACGCTGGCATCAGAAGGCTGGACGGCTGGGTGCCTCTGACTGGCTGCAGGAGCTTGGCATTCAGAGGATATCAGGGTTGAATTTGGAATGCATTAGCATGCACCAAGTGAGTCTGCATTGTTTGATTTAGATTATACTGAGAAACCTCTTTCAACAGAATCTGCGCAATTCCTTTGTTTCAACGCTTACATTCCAAAGACATTGGCACGTGAAATCTCTTTCCTTTGGATCTGTAAATTATACCACGAAAAGTGCATCCTGAACCCGATCGAGGCTTCCAGACAACAATCCTGCAGGATTGTAACCTGCAGGAGTAGACAGACTGACAGACTCTCTTTCTATCTACTCTCTCGCAGAAAGAGAGTAGACAGGGTTGAAGTGGCTGGTGGCTTATAGGAGGGAGCAGTGGTTGTGTCTCCCTCTGTGAAGCCCCCCTGCCACCCTCCGACCCCCAACACAACACTTTCTTTGGCTTGTGTTTGATATGCTGCTCATGTCGGTGGGATCCTGTTTGCTTTTCCATGGCGCAGAATGGCTTCGGTGGGCCCAGGCCTATCTCTCCCTCTGTATTCTTCTCTGTGGCCCAGAGGCACCGAGTGGCAGCGCCGGCCTTCCTTCCTGTCTCTGCGCAGGGCCCAGGCCTGCAGTGCAGGATGGGAGATAACCTGCTAATCGCTGGCCGGGTGCAGCGCCTGAAAAGCGTGATAAAAGTCCGCCTTCTTCTGCCAGTAAAGTTTAAATGTCCCACTAGCCACGTGTGTCTGTCAGCTGCATGTCTATCAGCTGTTCCTCCGGTCTGCACCACTTCCAGCCCACAGAAACCTCCAGACCTCTTTTTTTTGTCTTCCTTTTGGGGAACAGCTAATGGTTAAAAAAAAGCAAATATACAGACTCTGCTTTATTTTAACACATGAAAAACACTAGCAGGGCGCTTCGTTCTTCTTAAACTATTTTCTGATTTATATTTTTAATCATAAATTTGAAAAAAAAAAACAACAAATGGACTGAGAGGAAATATAACATCGTCAAAATATCGAAATATGTGGCTCTCCTATTGTCTCTATCAGCCGTGTTTATGAGCCTAAACGTTTTTCCTTCCTGTATCAAGAAGCAGCATTCTCTTGGATCACTGTGGACATTTGAGGTGCACAAGGAGAGATCTGAGGACTCCATCTCCACCCTCGACGAAGGGAAAATCACCATCAGTTGGGCTTTTTACCACCCCATCACTTTAGATCTGTGGTATACGCACTGCAAAAACACAAAATCTTGCCAAATAATTTGGTCTAGTCTCTAGTGTAAATATCTTTTGTTTGTAAGTTGATGGTGGATCCAAATGCAGAACAACGAAGGTGTGCAGGTGATGTTTAATGAAAAAATAAGGGACCAAAAAAAACATACAAAATCCACAGGAGGCCAGGGCAGAAAACAAATAATGAAATAAATCCAAGGAAATGTAGACAAGGAAAGACGAGGAGCAACAGAGCCAAACGGGGAGTAACTAGAGGAACCAGCAAGGAGTGACTGAAGAAGAGGAGCTTAAGTACTGCGGAAATAAAGAACCGTGGCTAATGGCAAACAGGTTGCAGGTGTGAGTGGAGAGAGCAGACAGCAGACTGAGGAGAGAAAGAGAAAACGACATGGGGCGAAGGAGCAAACACTGGGGACTGGGAAATAGATCTAACATAATAAGTAACCTAAGAGACATGATGAGCTAGAATAACAGAGAAATGAGAGAATTAAAGAAAAACAGAAACAAAACTGACCTGACCAAAATAACAAACACAAAATACTGAAACTAGAATAACCAAGTAAGCCAAAGTAAAACAAAAATACAGCTGATCTAAATAAAAAAAGAGGAACTAAACAAAACTTCAACCCCAACCAAATAACATAGGATCCAAACACTTGTCACACTTGAAATAAGACAAAACTAACTTAAAAGAGCTTTTCAGAAAGTTACAAGAGCTTGCTTTAAATCAATAATTCCTTAATATTGATGAAAAAATACTTGATCCATTGGCAGACTCTTTCATTATAACAAGACATTTTTCCCATTGTTTTAAGTTAAATAATCTGCCAGTGAAACAAGGACTTTTTCATCAATATTATGTAATTATTGACTCTCAATAAGCTCCTATGTTTTGCTGAAAAGTTACTTATACGCAAGTTTTTTTCTTATTTCAGGTCCACTGAGATATTTGCTCTAGAAACTTGACCAAAAACACTTGGTACGACGGCGTGTTTTTGCAGTGTAAGAACATGGGAGCTTCATGTCACATTGCATTTCCTCACGATCTGACTGTGGTCACTCCTCTGTCACATGGAGCCCACCAGGTACTTCTGTTGGGTGACACTGTTATATTCATAAAGTAGTTTTGGTTTTTCTCTGTGTAATGGATTGATTTTGAGTTTCTTTCGGTTCAGCTGAGAAGCACCTGATGCAGCTGCAGGCTGATGGGAGATGTAAAGAAAATCCTGTGTCATAAATCAGTCACGTTTTTCCATAACCAGAATGTTTACACACATTTTTTACACTGTCTTTGCTGGTTGGGCTTACCAACATTATTTCTATTTGATAAATGGCAGAACGAGAGGCAAACCTTTTTTTTTTTCCAAGATCTTTTTTTATTATTATTATTTTCTTTAAATTCTTAAGTTTACATTCACTTCCTATGTATTTGGCAGCATTGCCTTTTAAACTGTATGACTTGGATTGACGTTTTCTTCCACAGCTTTGTCACAAGGTTAGTAGACAGCCTTGCTCGCAAACACTTTTTCAGGTCAAATTATTTCACTAAATCATGTCTTGTGGTGGCCTTTTCAAAACATTGACTTTGTTGTCCTAAAACCACAAATTTTACGATGTGCTTTTTTCTCATTAAATACCTGCTGTGCTTCAATTTATTAAGAATTCGAGTTTATCCAGCGTGGAGTCAGAAAATGTGCCTAAAAGTGATGATATGGTCAAAATATTCACTTGTGCACAGAGTGTAAGCAAACTTCTGAATTTGAAGAAAGTAATAGAACAATCTCTCTAATTATTCTGCAATTTTAGTAAATAGAATCATTTTTAATAACCGTTCTTAAACAGGAAAGGTTTAATTTGATTTAATGTCAGACGGATTCAGTTAATCTGGTTTTAACTGAATATGGTTACGATCCAAAAAAGGGAGAATAAAAGCAAAGTGAATGTCCTGCTTACTATCTATAAGCCTTCGGCTCGTCTCATGACTCAGCTGTTATCTTCACATATGCAGGAGATGCAGTGAGAGCATTTCACCCTCCTCGATGTGGGGTCTTTTTACTGGATCAGCTCGGTGTCTGTTCCCCCTCCCATACATTTGTTTTTGGAGCCGGAGCCGTCTAGGCTTTGCCCGGTCTTGAGGTGAAGGACCAACTATTCTGACCTTTCTGGGCGCGTCGTGACCCGGTGACCGTCTGTGCCATCACCCGGGATGTTTTGGGAGCAACTGCACACAACGGCCTTGGCGTTTGGCCGCCGAGGTTTGGAACAGATCCGAGGAGATGTCTCTGAATCGGAGGGGATGCAGAAGCTGAATATCTAAATTTATAATGGTCACGGCCATCTTCTGTCTGTTTCTTTAATTATTTATCGGACATTGTCATCCAGTCTGGGCGCCTCAGCCCTGGATCATCGGTCTCTGTTGATCGTTGCATGACGTAAAGCTAGCCCATCCAGACCTTTGCAATGGGAACACTGAACACACAAGCTCACATCGTGGGCTTCGCAAAAATTTTCGCACCTTTAGTCATCTTGTCACATTACAACCTCAACCTTCGATGAATGAAAATAAAGTAGTGCCTTATTGTGAAGTGATTGATTGCCTTCAGAAGTCATCATCAGTAAACGGTCCACCTGTGCGTAACATAATCTCAGTAACAACGCAGCTGTTCTGTGATGGCCTCAGAGGTTTGGTGTGGGTGTCGGGGAAACCAACACAGAACATCACACACAGCATCAGCCCAGTGGAATAACTGCAGCGGAGGCATCATGCTGTGGTTCCATTCATCCACTGACAGGACGATCACTCTAAATGTACAGCAAAAGCGTCAATGAAATGGTTCACATAAAGGTGTATTCATATGCTAGAAAGTCCTAGTTAAAGTGCAGGCCACGAATACGGCTAAGAATCTGTGACATACTTAAATATTGATGCTTTTCCTTCAGTCTGACTGACCTTGAACTAATAAGTATGTGCGCATTTATACTGCTACAGAATATTGATTTGGTGTATATGTGCATGCATGTCAGCATGGTGACCTTAATTAATTGTCAACAACTGTTGAACATGCTTGAATTAAATAATAATAATAATCTTCCATATTCCTGTTCTGATTACCACTAACAATTTCTAAATGTTGTCAAGTTTAAATACCACTCAACTCTCCCGTCACACATTTCTTCTAGTCATCCGTCAACTACACCCAAACCGTGGGATTTCTGCAGTTGTCACCGCTAGATTACTTCAATATGATGGAACCCGCTTCCTATTTTTTGCTCGTGACTTGCAGTAATACACAGCTGCAGAAGTATTATAATCTTTTTAACATGCTGGAAATGTCAGATGATGTAATTGTCCAAGTAAATGACAGCGCGGAGGGGTGGAGAGGGCCCTTCTTCCACGTGACGTCAGGGCTCTGCAGCAGTTTGCCTGCGATAAGGGCGGAGAACAACTTCACATCCACAAATGTGGTTTGACTCCTCTTATCACCGTTCTGTGGAAGGGTGAGGGCAGCGCAAACACGGTGCCGATACGTTGTCTCTTCCCCGACAGTGAAGTTCGCGCATTGTTCACGAGCCATTTCTGGCCATTAATGATGTCATCAACGCATTCTGATTGAGGACGACTCCCATGCTGCTCCGTCAAGTGATTGCGTCCCCGTCCCTGAGCAAATACCAACAGGGCAGGATTAGGTTCTCTCGCCTCGCTCCCGGTTCCATCACTCGTTCAGGCTTGTGCAATTTATTAGCCATTGTGACAGTTTCCTGTAAAAGCTGGGCTCAGCGTGACGGGAAAGGAGAGGTATGCAGATAAAGCGCTCTGAAACACGGCTCACAATAGCCATTGTGTTTTAAGGTACAGGTCAATCTCCATAATATTTTCCACATACCTTTTAGGGTGCGTGTGCGTTCTTGCTTGTTGTTCAGGACGTGGTGCCCAATTATTTCCCTCGGTGTACGGCGCAAACACATGGCTTCTTGGAAAATTACAAGCTGGAAAACAAAAGGAAACATTTTTGAGCTCCACAATAGCAAAAAAAATAAATAAATCAGGTTTAGTGAACTGCTCTAATCGGGAGTGTTTGGATGGAAAGATTGTAAATTATTCGGCACGAGATCCCCCCCACCATGAGCACACAAAGCGAAATCAACACATGCCACCCTGTCACGCATTGAAATTACTAGCTGAGAGCGATAGGGACAATGACCTTTGACCTCCCAGGTTATTTCGCTCCCACACACACAATGCATGACATGCAGCTGTTGGAGCGAGAGATTCTGCAGTAGCGCTTGGGAAGCTGATTGACAGGCAGCTGTCACACCAACGTATGGAAATGTGCCCCCGTATCCCCTGATCCGTGGGAGACTTTACCAAGAGCAGCCGAGCCTCCGATAGTGGATGCCAGCTCAGAATTACTGTCAGGATTTGGAAGTTAAGAGATATAAAGCGTTGGTTGGTTTTAACTTTGGGACCAATTTGTAGTTCAGGACTATTGAGGGCTAAAAGTACCACAGTTCAATAAACTGTGGTACTGATCGTCTAAGTTTATCTACTTAGATGATCAGTACATAAACTGATCATCTAAATCAAACTGTACATTGAATATCTTCATTCATAATTATTTAAACGTTTTCAAAAAAGTAGATTAGCAATGTCACAGAGCTGTAGGTAAAAGCTGCAGCATATAACTTTCCTAAAAAAAAAATTTTGTTTTTTTTATTTTACGTATTTATTAAAACTGTCACTACATCATGACAGACAATCTGTGAAAAAAAAATCAAGCTCCCAATGCTGTCTACAGAAGTAATCAGTCAGAAGGAGGGTATTAGTGCTGTCAATCATGTTTGTGTATGTACATCTACGCACATTGCTATAGAAAGAGGTGGAGGAGTTTGATCTTTTCACAGATTATCTGTCTCATATTATACTGTCACAGTAGTTTTTGTGTCAAAACATATATATTTTTATTACAGATGTTACTTACTAACCAAACAGATGTCAGGCTGTGTTCAATAAACATATGTTACATTATTTCATGATTAGCAGTAGCTAATTAAATTTAATTAAATCACTGAATAATCATGAACAATTTCCAAAACTTATTAATTCCAATTTGAATTAATTGTTTAGTTTTCATGTGCATTTAAATATTTTTAAAAAATGTATTTCATGCATAAATTCATGTAATGCAGAGTTTTATTTAAATGATTAGATATGTAGTGCCATCAAGGATTTTGGCACGACGTAGAATTATAAAACTGGGTTTATTCTGGTGTTGCCAACCCGTCAGAACTACCAACAAAATACCACATCAAATACCACAAGTTTAGGAACAAATTCTTGAACTGTATATCTAACGGTTAACAATTAATCACAGAAAATTAGCGTAAACTAAACAAACCTCGTGAGCTGACGTCCAGGAGGGGCTAAATAATCCTCAAAGGTTGCGTTCTCTTCTCCTTTGTCGTTTCTCTTGCGTATTTCTTAGATTTATCTTCAGTTTTCACCTTTCTTTCTGTGGAGTTAACCGTCAGTGGCGTCCTGCAGACAGTATGTATCTCACAGATTGTATGTAACTAAATATAAACAAATTTAGCTTCTATAATTTACTTCAGGGTGGCACAAAAGTTGGAATGTGTAACACTGTTACAAGATATATGAAGTATTTGTTGCGCTGTTGCAGTTTTGGCCCTTGATATTATGAGGAGTCTGTTATCTATCCTATCCAGTCATTTTATTACTATTTTTATGGCGTTCAAAATATCATTCAACTAAAAAAAAAAAAAGACTGCATCTCTGGGATATAAATATGTAAATATATACACGTTTTTTAAAAAACACAAGATAAATGAAGTGTGACGATGTAAAGTGCATAGTCCTAACAGTGGTTTGCACACATATTTCTGCCTCAAGTTGTTAAAATTGTAACAGCTTGAGGCAGAAAATATGTGCAGCAGTCTGCAGATGCTGAAGCTGCTGTTCAATAAGTCCATAGAAATGGTGTGAGGAGTCTCTGACGACTGCAGCCCCCTGTTCCTGGAGCAGGTCTGAAAACAAATGCTGGACATAAATCCTCATTCCAAGGAATCTGATGTTTTCGGTTCTCTCTACAGCACTGGTGCTAAGGGGTGGCCAGGTCGGGACCTCTAGAAGTCAGCAGTTACCTCCACGAATCACTAGTGTCCTCATGAACTAAATTTAATGATCTGGTTTTTTGTTTTTTTCATTTGTGGCCTCACAGTTGGGGGTTACTAGTTTGAACAAAAGTGGGCTGAGCACACAACCTTGTGGCACACCCTCCCCAGCCCCCAGCCTGTGGTTATAGTTTAACAGGAAGACGCGCGAGCGGCAACAAAAATGATGTATCTGACAGCAGTCAGAGCAACGGCAGAGTTCAAAGAACTTTGATGATCTAAGAAGGAGAATTCACTCTTGCATCACAATGTGGATGACAAAGTCTCTTTTTCCCCATTTTTAAAACCTCCAGTGATACTTTTGTTGCTTAGCTCATCTGGAATATGACACATCACTGAATCAAACATTGCTTTATTTAGCTGAATATGTCAACAAGTTTTCACTGGTCTCTCTATTTTAAGAATTGGTTCTGCTCCTTCTGAAAGCTTCCTTCATGACTAACGGATGAGGTTCCTAATTCCTGAGGAGTATTTCTGAATGTTTTGAAGAGGTTTTCTCCGTGGATGACCCTCTTCACTGTTATTGCGATTATTTAGGCCTTCTTATGTTGCACACTTTTATTTTCTCACTACAGCTCTGCCTTGTACATAAATATATTAGTGGTTACAGTACATCTACATTTGGATTTTGTGCCAAATTTATAGCAGAGGTTTCAGTAAACCCATTGGGTTTCGCAGCGGGTCAACATGAAGAAATATGGAAAGCATTGTTTTCTACGCAAATGCAGCAGCGCCATCTAGTGGACAAAATGTTTCACATTCAATTTACCAGCTTACCAGATTAACCTTCTACTGAAAAACTGAGAAAAATTTTCCAGGCCCCCACCGTGGATATGACAGAAATATCCAAAATATATTTACTAAAAGAAGCATTTATGTGTTCAATACGCATTACCAAAAGAAAAAAGAAAAAAAAAAAACTTAACAGCAGAAAACAACCAAACACTTCATGGCTTAAAGAATAGTTTTATTCATGTTTTTAAAACACACAAAAAAATTTATTTACATAAAATATAATTACACTTATTTTTCAAGTATCCGGTGCAGTGCCTCTAAATGGGAGGCGATTTTGGGACGATTACATGTGAGAGCAGCAGTCGTTCCACTGTGTGGAGCTGCAGCAGGAACAGGCACAAAGATGCACACACACACACCCACGCACACCCACACCCCCACACACACACACACGAATAACCTTTGCTGCCAATGTGTAAAATACTTATAAAGAGAAGACAAAGCTCAAGGTAAAGTTCGTTAATGGACTAATTTCTTCCTTGATTTTTATTTTTAATTTTTTTACGCATTACTCTTGTTGCTCAGCTCCATAGAGGAATCTGGTGTCGGGCCTTGCTGTGGTTGAAGGCCTGTAGATAACACAAACAGAAAATTTAGACAATTATAATTCTCAGTTACACACATGCAGCTAGAGTGTAATAAAACTTTTGAAGTCAAGTTTTTAATATTTGCTTCCACAAAAACACTTCCTTGCAATGTTGCAACCAGTCTTGGGTAACGGTTCCCCTCAACCTATTTTTTTTCTTCAGAAAATGACTTGACTCATTTTAAGACTCCTCCTCGTTTTGTCCTTTTTCTGAGCAGACGGTGTAGAAACATAGCAGCAGGACATTCGTGACAGACTGAGAACCATCCCGTATGCCACATTTCTCACAGTTTCATAAGTCGCCATGTTTTGTTTTGTTTTTTTGTCACAGACCAACATAAAGCACTGAAAACTGAAACCGTAAGGGCAACAACCTCGTCACCGGCTTGAGTCATTCTCTGCTTCTGCCTTCGAGTTATTTTGGTATGCCACCATTTATGGAGAACTTGTGCTTATTGGTAATAAGTAAGCGAGCCAGTGTGCGCATTGAATAGAGGACCATTATTTAGGAAAGCCCAGATCAGGGGTGTGTGCACCCTTAACAGTCCAAAGAGCCATTTTTGTCCTCGGTCCAACTAAATAAAACTAGTTTAGAGCCGCAAATGTTAAATTGAGTTTAAAAAAAATAATAAAAGAAGACAGCTTTCATTTTTATCAATATTTATTATAAGAGATGTATTCACATTTTTCTTTTAAAGAACCACAATTATATTTCTAGTTTTAGATTTTAAACCCAATTAAAACTAGAAAACCTTTGCAAATAGAAGGATGCATTTTCTTCTATGGGATGCTGATTAAGTTTCCACCCTAATTACAAGGAAAATAAATCTAAAAACAGAGCTGTTACTTTTAGTGTCATTCTATTGAAGAAGTTCAGTGCAATTACTCCAGGAAAAATAACTGCAAAAAAAAAAAAAAAACCTACTAAAACCTGCATTTGTTTTCAAATCTCTTGTTTAAAAACGTTAAATTATTATCAGCGAAAGTTTTAAAGAGGCATTGTGGAAGAACAAAAAAGCAACTTGTGGCTCTGAAGCCGCAGGTTGCAGACCCCTGGCTGAGATTTTCAAAAATAAATTACCTTCAACCAGTTGCTGGACGGCTTTCTTGTCTTCAGTGATATACCTAGTAGTGATGAGGAAAAACACTCCACCCAGAATCCCAATAAACGGGCAGAGAAGGAGGCTGTACATCAGGCTACGGAAGTTGTTGGTGTCAGGATTAGATGAGAGTATGGCGTCAGAGATCTGCAAAAAATGTGAGAAGATCATTATGGAGAGGAAGCAAAAAAAAAAAAAAAACCCAAAGGACTTAAAACCGCGGGGGGGGATTTCAGCTCACCACTCCTAACAGATACGGACTGCCAGCGTCGCCGAGAAGATGGCCGACGGTGATCTGCAGAGCCTCGGCTGTTGCCCTTCTGGTTGGTATGACGACATACTGGAGCAAATCGTACAAACACAACGGCCTGTTGGCGCCGAGAGGCAGCAGAATGTGTCACGTTTTACTGAAGATCAGCACCGCTGGGACTCACCAGCAGTATGTCAGCCAGGACAGCCCAGTTCAGAGAGAGCAACAACTCACCGAAGAAGATGAACACCTGAAACCAAAGGGTTAAGTCACAAAGTGAGGAAGTAATAAAGGACGTAACGAGACCGGGAAACAAAAATGTAAAACGACAACAGTAATTCTTACTTTTGGACTAAAACAAGAAAATACAAACCTGATGGTTTATGTTTTGTCTCATCTAATTTATTTAATTTCATAAATGTTAATGCTATAACAAGCAATTGTAAACATGATGCTGCTGCAACATGAACAATGTGCTGACAATAACGTGCAAAAGAAAGTGGATTTAAAGCAAAGGTAAGATCTGGGGCCGAACATGCCAAAATACGATAATTAAAAATCTGTAAATGATTACTTACATGGGTCGTAATTCACTCAGAAATGAATACATAAATAAATAATAACAATAACAAACACATGTAATTACACGCGTCAGTAAAAATGACCACACAGGTAAAGTGAGTCTTCTTAAGGTTTTAGCTTGCTGGATTATATGCTATAATCTACTGAAATAATTCTTTCGCTTTATTTTGTTTCTTTTTATCGAAATGATGCCGAGCAACACAAATCAGCCAGGAGGCAACTCCCTGTCTTCCTCTCCATAGTTACTCACCCTGTATCTGTCTGTGGAAGTTCCTTCTCATCTTTCTGACCCTCATGGTCAAAGCTGGCCTTACCGAGCTGCAGCTGCACACCTGTCTGGCTCTCACCTGTCCCCGCCTCGCCCTCTCTTCGTTCACGGATGTTTCTAATATCAACCTCGCACGGCTGAGCTGCTGCTGAATGCTTTGGTTGGTTACTGTAGAACTAACGGTGGCAGTAAACATAAATGTCAAATTAATCAAATTTTTCAAGCTGAATTCTTCCCCCAACTCATGTTTCAATTATAGCCTCAATGGGATTCATTTGGATTGTTGTGCCTCGTCTATATCATCTATATCTATATTGTATAGCTAGATATCTTAAGATGTGTTTGAAGAAAGAGTTAATAAAAAAACACCTTTGATTCTTCATTGCTGTCTGTCCTCACTGTCCTCTGTCTTTTAGGCATTTTACAATATAGTATGTAGCTACATTAAACTATTTCACAATGTTCTTCATCATCGTGGTAGCATTAAGCTCATGCTATACTTTTTTTAAAAAATGACTTATGAAATTTTCTTATGGGTTTGAAATGATTCAAAATGTATTTTATTGCTACTCAACAGGACTTTGCATTATAACTAAATGTAGAAGTGTTTGCTTCTTACATAAGTGACTGGAATGCTTGAGGACGCAACAAAAATGGTGATGAAGAGGCAGGGCACTGATCCGAGCATGCCCACCGCACAGATGAGGGGGTCCGCGTGTGAAAACCTGTCCCTGAGTTGCCTGGATATGGTGGTGCCCAGAGCTCCTCCCAGAATGCCTGTGACCACCGTCACGGCGCCGAATATGTAGCTTTTGGGGTGAAAAAGGAACAAAAAATGATTAGCGACCTTCTGAGATTCTGAAGCGTGAGACAAATGCAGGTCGAGGCAAGTGACGATACCTGTCTGTGGAGTTGCAGCTCTCCCCCTCCCCAGTGCATGGAGGTCGGAGGCCCTGGGTGACGTGAGCCCTGGCCAGGAAGGTGGGCAGCCAGAAAGCCAACGCTCCGGTGAGGAAGGCCAGAGACGTCACTCCGAGTGACGACCACAAGTAGCTTTTACTGAGATCAGAACACGCAAACATAAAGTGAAAGGGCTGCGTGCGTGAAGTTAAAAGAAAAGCACCGGATTACCGTCTAGGACAAGATGATAAGTGATGCAGATAGAAAAATAGCTTCAGCTGTCAGCAAACATCAGAAAACGGCAGTGATGTCATTGTTTGTGAGGTTGGGAAACAAATCTCTTTTTTTTTCATTTTTGTTCAAATCGTACTTTTTCAGAAGATACGTTACATCCTCCAAGTAAGAGCTGCGGCCCGTCACTCCGTCTCCGTGGGTTTCTGCTGCCCCTCGTGGAGGGTTGGGGCACAAGAACACCATCAGGACGAGTCCGACGAGACCCATGATGGGCGTGATCTGATTTAAAAAAAACAACAACAAAAAAAAAATCTGAAAAGGTTTTGTCATTTTTAAACTTACCTCATGATGTTTATGTGAGAAATGTGGTACCGTGAGAGCCCAGCGCCAGTCCCCCGTGAGATTAGAGCTCCCTGCCCCTGTGATGTATCCGAGACCGCTGAAAGTACAGAAAAATACCATCAACTCCGGAACAGGAAGGGCAGAAACAAACAAACAAACAAACACACAAACTGAGTCAAATACATTAAAAGATCTATTTCATCTTGCGTAAGAGAGCCTAAAGAATTATTAAAGAGCGACATACACATTACTTAATCAGCCTCTATACTGTTGTTCAGAAACGATGATGTGTAACGGGTAAGCACTAGGATATGAACGAAATCGTGTTGGAACCCCACAGTGCCGTTGCCAGTTCTTTTAAACAGAGACAGACGGCCTTTTTGGCACAAAATACTTTTTTTTAACAGGATTATGTGGAATAGAAGTGTGCCTGCTTTTCTTTTTCTTTTCTTTTTTTTTGGCAAATTAAATAAGGATGAGTGAGTACTCTCGTTTCCCAAAAACTCTTTATGTAAGAAACATTCACAAGCTCCTTGAAAGTAAATATATCAATACCCTCCAAATTCAGTCACTCTGTTAAAAATAAAAATGAAATGGAAAAAAAAGAAAATGTGGCCTCAGGTTATGAAACTGCTTTCATCTCTGGCTTCGCTGGAATCGACAACCCCACAGTAGCAAGACGCGGACGAAACATAGATGATGATGAAAACCTCCAGCAGAGTCAGTGGACAGATAATTAGTGTCCTCCGTCAGTACAAAATATCTGCAAATATATACATAATCGTACATTAACTCACTGCAGTGGGAACCAGTTTGTTTTTTACTCTCAGAGTCAAAAGAATGAACAAGTATATAAAGAACTGTTTCATATGCAACATTAGCTTGAAATCAACCAAGCAACATCTTTGATTCTACAGAGTTTAAGGCTCGTGGCAGATTCTGTTCCTGGAATATTATTTTGACTACTATGTTACTCTAGTCCAGTGACAAAACAAGTGATTATGACTTTTAGCTGCTTCGATTCACTGTTGCCTTTTCACTCAGCCGCTGCACGGCTTGCTAGTGCGAAGTCTACTTCTGGTGACGCAGTTCTTGAGAGAAATGAGAATGTCGGCGTCTGCGTGCATCTGAGGTCAAAGTCGCCAGAGAAAGGATGTCTTCTCAAATTCTGACAGAGTTTTTGTTTCTTAAATGAGAATGTTTGCCAGTATTTTGTGAGACAACAGGCAGACTGAGCTTAACACAGAGAACTTTCATATGGGAGGGTTTCTAAGCAGCTGGTCTCAGACAACTTAGCTCCTGACTTCCAGTTGGACAAATTAATTGCCACATAAATCTTTCCCCAAAAAGGGCAGCACTGGATCCGAATATTTTGGTGTTTCTATACTTTCTTGTTTGATTTGTGCTCACTTTCTATCTATCACACTTTTTATATATTCCTTAGATATGGAATCTAATGAAATTCTTGATAAAATACCCGCCCGTATATAATTGAATAGGAGATTTTTGTGAAATGCCTTTCGGTTTTGCCGTGCAGCCTTTTTGCAATAAAAAAAACAAAAAACATTCTTCTCATCTGGAATAAATAAAAAAGACAAAAAACCCCACAAAAGATCAAATCTCACATAATGGTTGCGGCTCACGTGCAAAAAAACCCCAACATGTTAGCAAAGCATATCCTGTCAGCTGCAGCACTCTGCGTTAAAACAGAGCGATGACAGAAAACGAAAAAGAGCACAGCGTAGTTATTTAGACTAATCAAACAGAAAGAAGCGAGGCCATGGAGGGAGCTTCTGACCTTCCCACAGGGATAAAGATGTAGAAGATGCAGATCATGACGCTCCGCTGACCCCCCGAGAAGAGATCGCCGATGATGGTGGGAGCAACGGTGGAGTAGCTGGCCTCCCCGACGCCGACGAACGCTCGCAGCACAAGCAGAAGCCAGAATTGCTAAACAAAAACAAGTCGAAAGCGCAGAAGCGTTTCAAACGTTATTCGCTTCCAAAACCCACAGACCTCCTCTTGCAGTGAGGTCAGCAGCTTTTATAGAGCGCTGTAAAAAGACATGACCAAAATATCATCAGTGCATTTTTGTGGGATTTCGATCAACACAAAATAGTTCATAATTTTAAAAAAATTACATGATTTTTACAGTTTTTGTAAATCTGAACTATATCTCCAAATAAAATCCAGTGCAACCACTCTCTTTTTTATTGTCATTACTTTCATCCATAGCTATGTTTTAGACTTTATTTTGGTCCATCAAATAAAATTCCAATAAAATACATTGAAATTTTAAGTTTTTAAGAGACAAAATGAGAAAGAAATGATTTTGTGTTTAAAAATGTCATACAAGCAATACTGTGAGGTGGACAGCTGACAGCTGAACTTTCATTTAACTCCAGCTCATGTTGGACGACAACCTAAAAATAATGATCCTGAAGACGTACTATTATTTAATGTATCAATTTGTTAGGAAGGTCAGAGACAAGTTGCTGCAACTGAAGTCTGATCCGCAACTTCTGCAAACATTAGTTCCTGTTTTCTTCCTCTAAATGAAGCTGAATTATTCACCATATTAAAGAATGAACTGCTTCTTTCAGCAACGCCGTAAATGATTTAGAAGAAATTTCACACATTTTAATTTTGCTTGTTGACATTTGGCTTAGTCCTCCCACTGTGTGTACGACTCCCACCTGCAGACGCAGTCTCACCAACAAACTAGACTTCTGTGATAAAAATAGAGGCGACTGCCAGTTTTCCTAGTGCCGGGTGGAGGAGCAGCAGGAAGTGACACTCTCTGACCTCTCCTTTTTTCTTCTTTCATGTTCATGCAAGATTGTCGGCTTCAAACTTACCGATTTGGTGACAAAGGAGCTGCCAGCCGCAGTCAGAAGCCACACGCTTAAGCCGCACAGCATGATGTATTTGCGATTGTAGCGATCGCCGAGGTAACCAAAGAGAGGGGCCAGGAGTAAGAAATTGAAGATGAAAACTGTAAATGAATGGACAAGTCGATTTAGAGAGCGAGTGAAGAGATCTCAGTGGGAAAAACAACGTGTTGATCTCTGCTAGTTTCAAAAAGGAGTTCTGCAGGTGTGTGTGTTAGTGTTTGGGACTATTTCTGTTTCCTGTTTAGGACCTTCTCTCTTATGCTCATTTACATTCTGACGACTGGAAACGCATTATTGGGAACAAAGTCCAGTCTCTTTTTTATGTTTAAAAATACAAACCTACGCGTGTATAAGTGTGTTAGTTTTGTCTTCCATTAGAAAGCCTAGCTGAACTTTTTAGTTCTTTTCAGCACATTTTGAATACAGAGTAAAATAAGAGCCTGGTGTGTCAAAGCGATGTCTCCTCTCACCTGTTTGCAGCAGCCCAGCCGTACTGTCACTGATGTTGAAGAAGGTCTTGATCTCAGAAAGCACACCTGCATCACAACAAAGACACGAGTCACTGGAAGAGTCACCAAAATCAGAGGCTCCGAGTGGAGTTCATCGATCAAACCATTTTGTCTTTTTGCCATGAATACCTTTGCAATTTCTGTTCTTTCACACCAGCTTTACAAACTGATGATTTTAGATAACATCTTGCGGTTTTCAAGACTCATCTCAGTGCCTGTCTACCCGTGGGGAGTCAGTTACGTCAGGAGTCATAATCTGTCATATTTATTGAAAGTCAGCTTTTATGTAAGGGGATGAGAACCACAGTCAATAGAAATAACATGAAATATGTCATCTTCGCATTATATCATGCGCTAAAATTTAAAAGACGTGAGCTGGATTTAAGCATTTTATTCTTATTTCTCTCCCTAAAATAATGAAAATACTGAATTACTTAATGGGAAAAAATACATTGAGGGTTATTTTGCTGCTTAACCCTTTTTGGGTTTGATTTGATATATAGTACCTTCCTAGTGGACTTTTGCATCATATATACCATGTTTCCTGCTGAATGCCTTAACTTTATTATAATTTACAATATTATCAGAATTTTAAAATTGAAAAACTTAAATAAAATGTTTTATCTATTCTTCTTCTAAAAAAAATCATTGGCAATGTATGCAGCTTCGTCCAGAACCCTTCCACACACGTAGTTACAAATTAGCACACAAAGAAGAACATTCTAATAAGTTAAAGACACGAGTAAAACCTGAACAATTAAGTTGGAAATGACATGCTTGTGGGAACAACGTGGTGTGCTTATCGGTACGAAACAGAAACGTATGAGGGGCCGTTAAGGAGAAAAACTATGTTTTGTCTCTCACACACTACTAAAGACTCAGAAACACACACAAAATATTAAAATCGCACAAATATACTATTAAAATGTCACACACGCACACACGAAGCATACAGACATGCTATTCTGAATGATAGGTCGAAAATGTATGTATGTGTGTGTATAAAGAGGCCTGATATTAAGTGGAAGAAAAAATGGGAGGAAGCAGGCAGGAATCAGCAAATGACCCAAAGTTGACCACTAAAGAGATCACCCACCTGCTATCGTGTAGCGCTCCATGTAGTTGAGCAGGTTGACATAGCAGAGCACGGCTATGGCCACATAGGCACGTCTCTGTGAAACGGGCGGTTTGTCTGAAGCGAGCGGCGCGAGCGATGAAACGCTGTTCACCAGAGCGCCGTAACGCAGTCCTGAACTGGAGCCCAGGCTGCATCGAGGAACCGGTTTGTCCTGGTGGGAGCTCACAGATCCCTTCTGATCCATAGTGTTACCTAGAAAAGACAACAGAACACACAAAAACTAAATGTGAGGCCAAGTAAAACATAATATAGCTTATATGAGGAATGAGATCAGGCAGAAGTATGCTGTTTGCAGATGACATTGTGATCTATACTGAGAATCTATATAAGGATTAAACACAAACATGGACCACTTTTTAGAGGCGCAATCACTGATATCACTAGGAATAATTTTAAAACATATATGACAGAAACATTATATTATTATTTTTTTTTTTTTAGTCGATGAGAGCCTAAGTTAATCCATTACTTTTTGTTTTTCTGGGGTATAAACATGACATGACAGAGAGGGCCGTTGATCTCATCTTCTGGCCATCAGATCAAATGTTGTCAAGACACACAGCAAGAAGGACGGTAAAAATGTCCTAAACTCACTGTTTGAGACGTGAAAAAAAATTTTTTAAAAAATGATATACCAGTCGGCGGTTTGGGAGTAAATGTGTAAAATTTGCTAAATGCTTCTGGCACTTTCAGTGGAACTGGCTTTGTGGTTTGTTGACAACACGAGTGAAACAAACACTGGGTCAGACATGAAGCAACAAATTATTAAAATGTGGGAAAACGTCTTATTCCAGACGCTAAGTATGGTGGAGGATCAGTGATGCTATGGGACGTGATGGAAGCCTTGTTGAGGTGAACGTGAATAATAAAACACCAAACCGGGTCTTTTTTTTGTTTGGTTTTTTTGCCTCCTGTCACCCTCGAAAAGCAGGGTTGTGCAAGGCACTGTGACCGGACGATCAATAATCATGCCCCCAGTGATTAAATCTTCAAGAGATTTTTCTCCTTAAAAACAAGCCCTCAAACAAAAAGATTTTCTCACATTCTTCGGTTGCAAATGACTTTGCTATGATAAATTCTTTTCAAGCATTAAACTAGGCAACAAACTCGTCTGCGTGCATCTGTAGGGTTTTAAACTTTGCGGGACATACGTGCCATTAATTACTAATTACGTGAAAGAATGAATGAGTGGAGAGTAAAAATCCATATACCAATCATTCCATCAGTTCTGAGGGGTCGGCGACGAGTTCATGGCTGTCATTCGTTCTTATCTCAGTCACTTATCCCCTTCTGCATACAAGAAACATCAAGATGTGGCTCATAGATGGGTTTTTGCTAAATCAGTCGACGAGCTAAAAACCCATAACAAGAACAAAAGAAAAACCACATATTTAAGCAATGTGTGACAAGAATTGTTGCTCTTGTGTTCTGCTTGTGAAATCCCACTTCCCAGTCGTGATCTTGTTAGCGGAGAATGTGTTAAGACAGGAGCTTTTACAATGACACGAAAAAGAAAAAAAATAATATACTTGTACACTTGTGAAATTTTAAGTGTGTCAAAACAAAAAAGGAGAAAGCAGAAGGAAGCTGTTTGGTAAACTGTTTCGCAGCCCAAACTACACAAACAGTTAAAAGTGGCTATGGGAAAGCTTCATCACTTAATGTAAATTCACAAAAAGAAAGAAATACAGATTTAAAATAAAATTTTCTTTTTAAAGATTGCACTCACAGAAAAGCCCCTCTGTCTTTGTGCCCAGGTTGCAGAGTCCATGCAGTGATAACACTAAGCCTATTGTGCAGCGAATCTTCTCCAAACAACACCCTCAGCAGAGTGGTGCTGTTCAAATTTCAGCCTCTACACCCAAAGTCCTTGCTTCCTTTAATCAAAGCTACAGTAACTGATGCTGATGTAGCTGTAGGTGAAAACTTTAAGCCGCTAAAACTGTTCAAAGAAGTAGAAAACAAGCTCACCTAGTTGTTAACGGTTCCCTCTGAGAGAAATTGTTTTTTAACTCTTTCTTCTCAATTCATACTTGAAGACTGGATGCCAGAGAACGGCGCACACTCCTCTGTGTCTCTCTGAGTATTGAGGAAGCTAAGGGTTATCTCACTTCTAGCTTGACTCAAGATATATTAAGTTAGTGCAGAGGGCCCTGCCCACTTAGGGCTGGTCATATGCCTCCACATTTGGGTTGACACAATGCTGCTGCTAAATGTGATGTTTGGTATTTTTATCCAGCTTTTTTTCTTTCTTTCTGAACATTTGTAAAAACACTGTCAGGTTCATTGAGTAGAGCTCTTTAGAGGTCGAGTACATAAACGACAGACGGGAGGCCCTCAGCAGATTGAAAGTGCAAACATTTCAGGAACTACATGAGCGTGTTCAGAATTTAATCAGCGGTACGCCTCCAAAAATGTTGCATCCTTCTACGTGTTCCTGTAGCGTCAGAAGAGAAGTGGGTCAGCTCTACCTTTTTAGCCTTCATTGTTGGGAAAATAGCTGCGCGTTACTGTAGAGCTGATTTAATAACACGAGAAATGTAAATCGTAAAGAGGGGAAATCCCTCAAACAAAGCTGCTCTATTTCCATTTTTGAAGGCTTTTTATCCAACTTGTTGACCTGCGATCGCTGCTCTAAGAATGTGTTTTCTGTTTTCCTATTGAATTCTTGTCACTTCACTGCATCCACTGGTTAATTGTTAACCCGATTACACTTCTGTATCAAGTCCTCAAATGAATGCAAATTCTTCTGTCTGACCCTCATTGAAAAGATACCATAAAGTCCCCAAAATGTGATATGACAGCTCGAGTGTTTTTCTAGTTTCACTGGTTACGTTATTAATGCAATCTGTTAGAAAACAGCAGAACCACAAGTCTGAACACCACAGCTGCAACTGCAGTCACCGTCTGTCGGAACGAGACGTTGCGATCTGCCAACTTCCTCCACAGGAGAGTTTCTGTCAATGTGATCTGACTTTTTTCTCATTTTTTTTCACCTTTGGTTTCAGAGCACAGCAGTCGAGAACCTGGTGTTAACATTTTTTTAACAAAGAGCACGCCACTTGATCAGTTTATCAATAATCAATATCGTGATTGCTTCTTCTCTTATTACTCCTGTTGTGAGGTCAATCAAGAGGTCGTCTGTTTGTGGTGTTCCCTAATGCCACCGGGTGTTTATAATGAGCATGACTTTGTGCAGATGAGAGGAATTGAGTGCAGAAGCTGCTTTTTTTTTTGGTGGTTTCAGAGGTTATGCTGCTAAACTGTAGTTTTTCAGAGAGATTAATCTGATCATCGTATCTCGATTTACCACAAAAATATAAGTGACACGTACGCAAACTAAAAATTTAACTAAAAAATGTAAAAAAATAGGCTGAGGACAGCAACTTATTCAACCAACCAAAACAGCGTAACACCAGTTTGAACTATTTGAACTATTTTTTAAGGATTTGACCTATTTATAAAAAGTTTAACGTAAATTAAATAAATCACTCTGATTCCAGAACCTCATCATTTCAGAACTACAAGATCTATTATCTTGTGATCAAAAGCAGTTACAAAGTTCATGAACCATTTAGAATGATCACTGTGTCTGATTTACTGTCCTCATGACATGCTCAAAGTTAAACACAGAACATGAAGAGATGAAGAAGTTGTCTTTCAGAATTTCCTCATGTGTGTCACAACTTGATGTTACGTCGCTGATTTTAAGTTGCAATGGCACAATCAAGCAACCCCACAATACTCCCACTATGTTTCTCTGTCAGCAGAGAAACATAGTGGACATAAAGGACAACCAGTTGCTATATTACTGTAAAGTCTGTGAGTCTGGGCTACAGTGCAAACATTTAGAGCCCGGCTATCAGCTTGCCGACTACGGCAGCTAAACTTTACCTGGTTTCTTCTTCTAATTGTTACTTCAAGAACTTGCTGTGGAAACGAATCAGCCAAAATTCAAAGTTCTCAGTTTACCACTGTGTCAATGTGATTAATGTGAGGACACAAGGAACCAAAACGTGATTCCTCGGCAGGGAGGCTGAATCCATACTCAGAGATAAGGTGTTTATATTTAAGTGTTTCTTTAATGTATGTTTAGGGACATTATAAACCCCTATCGTAATGTTTTATTCTTAATCTCACCACTGTTGGATTTTAGGTGATCCTGTACAAAACAAAACTGAAAGAGAGTTAAACCAAATTTTAAATGATAGCAAAATCACTTACAAAGTAGTGAGAAAGTAGTAAGACTCCATGCTAATAGAAGCTACAGTCAATGCAAAGGAGACAGTCAACAGGTCAAAGAAGTTTGCTGTGTTCAAATGAGACAAACATTTTTTCCATTTTGTCTATATAAAAAACACTTTGTGGGGCAGAAAACCACCACACTGCACTCTAATCACACAATCTCTCTAATAATAAAAAAAAACATTGTGGTGGCAGCACCATGCTATGCGGATTTTATTTTTTCAGCAGGGACAAAGAAGCTGATCGAAGCTTATGAAGAGATGAGGGAACTAAACACATTGTAATCCTAGAAAGAAAAAGAAACAGTACGGGCAAGCAAAGATAAAGGCTGTGTTCAGAGCTAAATTTATCTGGGGGTTAAACAATCCTAAGTATTTAGATACTGTGTATCCAATCTTAAGCTAAAAGGGCAATATCAATTTTCCCCAAGGTATTAAGTCCATAATTGGAGCCAAATGTGTTTCTATAAAATACTGACTCAGAGGGGATGAACAAAACACAGTTTTTAGGTTTTCATTTTGTTAAAATGTTTTTAAAATATACATTATTTACTTCCCACCTGTGAAATATGCTCTGTTTGCTGTTGGGCTGTCGCATAAAGTCCCAAAGAAATACTTGTGGCTGTGATATGGCTAAATGTAGAAACGTTAAAGGCAAAAGCAATGTTACTACGGAGTACATCTTAGCTTTAAATACAAGAAAGATTCATTTAGATTCTGAACAATTGTGGCTTCTGCTTTGTGAAGGAGCTTCTTCATCTTTTAATCATTGTACTGCCCCAGCAAACTACAACACAGTAGATCCCACTTACCTCTTAATGCTGTTTGAAGACATTCATAGAGTGAGTCTGCTCGTCTCCTTACTTCGCACTGCGTCAATATTAATAAATGCAAGTGCGTGTAATATTCTCAGTGGCATTCTGTCTTTGCTGCCTAATATTTACTGATTAAACCATTTGAAGTGTGAAAGCGGTTCAGAAGATGGCAGCAGAGAATCACTCACAGATAGGGCTGCTCTAAGGACACCAACGAAGAAGAATCATCGAAGGTGGCAACAGAAGGCGGCGAAGAAGAACGAGGAGAATGCTAATCGGAAAATAAGAGAGACGGGTTCTGTTTAGTTAACGTTAAAACAACGCTGTTACCTCGAACTGCTCCTCTTGAACAGAGCTGCATTATAACCGCTAAACTATGACAGAGCCTCAGTCAGCGCTGTTACTCAGGAGACAGCTCGCAGGTAATTAAACCTCGTTGGGAAGTGCTGGGTACCTGGCTAACAGCGGTACTGTGGTACGTAGCTGTGATGTTGTGCTGGCGCAAATTGTTTTTCTTCAACCTTTTCACATAAACGTTAATATACAATGACATAAAAACTGTGCAGGGATTAAAGGGGTTGTTTTTGTCCACCGACATATTTCAAGTGAAAAATAAATAAACGTCGGTGCGTATGGAGAAACGTTTGAATTTGGTTTTCGGTGTCGCGAAGTGTTCGCAGCTGAACGCGGCTGTCACCCAGTCCCGACGACTTCCAGCTGTCAGGGGAGCTAAAAGCTAACGTGCCGACGTGTTTACATGCATTTTAACCGAAATATCAAGTGGCGATAAGCTTTTCCAGTCATGACGTTTGCCGGTTATCTTCTTAACATACTGCGGAGTACTATGTTATAGCACAAAGGACATTAATATGTCATTTGCTGGACCTATTTTCTTTCCAAACCACGTTGAATTATTGCCATATTTAGCCACCTCACTAGTATCGTTAGGCTAGGCTAACGTTAGCTGCTGTAGCCGTTGTTAGCTGCAAGACGCCGAGCTAACAAGCAGATGCTAATATCACAGGAGCTAAATTTACGAGGCTGAAGTTTGTATTAGATTTGGAAGCTCAGGAAAAGGACAGTAAACTGCTTTTAAAGAGTTATTATTGAAGCATTTTTTTAAACATGATTACTTAATTTGATTCTGAAAGGCTCATTCAGAAGAGTTAAGCCTAAAACAAATCATTATCTTTAATATTTTATTGCATTATTTGTCTGGTTTAAACCTTTTGTCAAATTCTTTAAGGGTGCAATTGAGTATATTTATTTGTATCTTTAATAGCTATCTATTTCACCACCAAATGTTGTTTTTTTGGATGGGTTGTGATCTGATGCTGATTTTTCTGTGCAAAGCGAAACCCCATTTGCGAGCAGTTGAAAGAGCATCAGACAAAATTTTAGATGAAAGCAAGATGGTGTATTTAGATTAAGAATCAGGACAGTGGGCGCCGGGTGGCTCAGTTGGTAGAGCAGACATGTGCAAGGGCTGTAATTGTTGATACAGTTGCTCTGACTTAAATTGTCAGGCCATTTGCTGCATATCTTACTTTTTTCACTTCAATCTCTATACTGTCAAATGTGTAAATTGTTCAATAAAGGCCACTCTTGCCAAAGAACAAAAAAAAATATCTTTTAAAAAAATTGGATATCTACATAATTTACAAATGTAACTTTTTTTGGGTAATTCATCCCTCATTTTAGATTGCAAAATCTAAATTGAGATTTTGCAATCTCAATTTATCTATCCTTGAACATTTATGAACCAGGGCTGAGTATTTATTACAAAAATAATAAGCACAATTTCTTCGGCTTTAAATGCCATATAAATGGCCTACCATTTTCAGTGGCTGAATGCATATTAAACTACAGAAAACAAACAAGGACTTTTGCTTTGTTCTCGAAGTTGAACCTTATGAATTAATTCTAAAACAAAGATTATTTTTTACTTTCAAACCAGTTACCTTACTATTAAGTTTCAGATGCTTTGAAAAATGTACTTTGAGTGCCAAACCCATTCAGACGGCTATTTTTAGCAATGTTCATCCGAACAGCTGTTTTTGCTTTGCACATCTCAGATCAGTTATGTTTGACATATAGTTGCTTGAAGACACTATCTACTCGTCTACTCTGTTGAAAGAAATGTGCCGTAGTTAATCCAATCTAGGTTTTTTTTTCCAACATGTAGCATTTTATCTGCTCCACAGGGTTTCTGAATAATTCTTAAAGTGGATAAATAAACCAAAAATATCTAGGAAATTCTGGTTCTATCTTTAATATGTAGTAATTTGTTTCAGAGTTCGATAGTCTAAATAATGTTTTTTTTAAGGTAATCCCAATTTCCCAAAAAGCTTTAAATTGTCTTTTTCCTCCCTCTAATAATGCACATTTATCCAAATCACAAACATTGTTCTAATCATGTAATCGCTTTATAATTTAGTACAGAATTTGAACTAAAAACAGGTCAAATGCAATCTAGATTAATTTAAAAACAATGAAATTGCCCTTTACTGAAATACTGAATGCGAGCTAACTTCAGAGTTACAAACTCTTTATTTTAGCAGAGTCTGCTGTGAATTAAATTTAGCTCCTCTAATAATAGCACCCTTCCAAAAGCAGCCAAGTTCAACCCACTTCATCTTAGTTTAGGCTCAGACTCTGAGGTTAATGTTTTTTTTTCTTCTTTTTTTACTAGTTGTTGCTTAGAACTGGTTGTGGTAACGCAGAGCACAAAATGTGCTCCTTTCTATTTGGAAAAGATTTACTGTCTGAAATGGTTAACTTTTACTCATGTTTCAACTGAATCCTTTGGAAAATGGAGGGGCGGTGGTATGACATGCTTGTTTTAGTAAACATGTCTGTTTCATGTGAATGTGTCAACAACAGCGTACAGCTGTTGATGAGTACTGCTGAAACCAATGTAACTGTTGTCATGTGGCACTGACGCCTGTCAGCCAATAGAAATTACCAACAAGCTCATGTTTTAAGTTGTGAGCAGAGCAGCTGCGGCTCAGTGAAACTCGTTCTGCCGTTCTAGAAAAACACTCCTTTCATTAGATAATGATCTTCTGCCTGAGCTCATCTGTAAGCAAATACCAGTGCTGAAAAGTGTCACATCTTTATGGGGGGGTTTTTAACGCTTTTGCCTATTGTTTGGTAAGTTCGGGGCTTCAGAATATCAGGAAAAACACGTAATTGGGATACTATTGCTAAATATTGCAAAATTGATCATGATAAACCGACATTTTTTTTTGTGTGTGAACTTTAGTATGTTAGCCACTAAAAACATCCATTCACTGTGGGCATTAAGGGCAGAAAAAGTCCACCAAGTAGGCCAAATATATTATTGGCGTTCATTGTTGCTGAAAAGTAACATCCTACCAAATATTGCATTCAAACGGCCATTTAGCATTGTCCAGCTGTATTTTGTATTAAAGATAGCTTCTTCTTTTTCCCCATCTGTCATTAAGTTCTGGTGTACAACATTTCAATGAAGTGTGTTAAAAGTGGACACCTCACAAAAGTAACAACCTCTTCAAATTTAGATACTCGATTTGATGACGCTTTTATGAAAGTTGCACATGGTCAGTGTTTTTTCTTTTTTAAAGAGTATATATTTGTAAATTTAGAAATGACAAAGCTTTTTATGTGCAACATTATGATCCTTCTGTAGTAATACTTCTGATGTTTAGGTGAAGGAGTTGTACGGCAGGACAGACATGTGGGGTGATCCTGTAACTGATAAGTGTGTGTTGCACGTTACATGTGCAGCCTTGTGCAATCTCCCAAGCAAGCGTGGCCCACAGATGCTGGCTCGCCTCTGCAGTAATCAGAAGTCATTCTTTGGCTTTCTGTCATCTGAAGATTGACATTTGATCCCTGTTTGTTGCCTAGAGCTGAACAAAAACCCAGTGGAGGGATTCTCAGCAGGCCTCATCGAGGACAATGACCTGTACAGGTGGGAAGTCCTCATCATCGGGCCTCCAGACACACTCTAGTAAGTCACAGCGTTCATTTTCACTTGAATAACCCATTGTAGCTGTCTGTTGATCTGCTTTAAAGCTGACTGAGTGTTTATCCTGATATATTGATCCTGTTTACCTTGTGTCCACAGTGAAGGCGGTGTGTTTAAAGCTCATCTGACATTTCCTAAGGACTACCCCCTCAGGCCACCTAAAATGAAATTTATCACAGATATTTGGCATCCTAACGGTGGGTGAAGTTATACGAAACCAAACAAATATTAATAGAGTTGAAGTGTCTTAGAAATAAATGTCTCGGTCATTAATAGTTTGTTCATATGCAAATCGTTATACAACATGCAAATTAGTTTTTTCTCATTTGTTTCTTGCTCCTGTGTCTTTAATAATATTAATGTTTAATAAATTCTTTGCAGACATGCTTCGGTTGATTTAATAAGATAATATTTTATCTTACAAAATAAGATAAAAAAAATTTTTTTCATATTAGGAGCAGAGATGATTTTATATCTAGTAGGAGAAAGCAGTCTCTCTAAAATGTGAAGTGACTATTTTTAGAGCAAAAAAAACAAAAGAAACTGTCTTTAAACTCTCATGAGCGTTGTGTTTTAGTGATTAGCGCTGTTAGCAAAGCTAGCATGGCTTAAAATGGCAGTTTAATCATTCTAGCACAGGCGTGCTCTTTCTTTGGCCCCATGAAAAAGTATTGGGAAATATATAGAAAACAGTAGGACAAGATTATGCAGAAATAGTGTAAAATTCAAGGAATGAATGTTCAACTGAGTTTTTCCAAAGGTCCATTAATCAAAGACAAGATTCTGATTGGTTGGATGCCATTTGAGGCGAATAATAATAAATGTATTTTTGTTATCAGCTAATTTCCTGGTGCGTCTCGAATTTCATTGTGCTGACTGCAATTGGTGCATCAGTGCATCCCAATACATTTATGCACGCTAAATAAATTCATAAACAAATTTATTTATATGTTTCCAATCAGTGTTCTGACTTTATATCTGATCCAGATATTTACTATACTCTTTAGGTTAAATATTCAGCTGTTTTTGTTTTTGTTTTTTCCCCCCCCTTGGAGCAGGAACTCCCCTAAAGCGTGCAGGAAAATGGATCCCAATAACTGGGGGTAAAAACTTGAATATGAAATTGTTCACATGTAATCCCAAGTCAAGGCGAGGCAAAAGAAAGTGTTTCAGTCAGTTTGGCAGCAGTACTCACAATAAGAAGGAAGCAAATGGACCACACATGCTGAGGAAAAGCGTCATGGTGGCCATTGAGTCTCTTCTGCAGACCGATTAGTTGTTTCCTGCTGGCAGACACACTGTAGTCAATCTGATAGGCAGCCATTGTGAAATTTACTCACCAGACGGGACTAAAAGCTTCAGCTGGATTCATTTTATGTGTTAACATGAAAAGTGGGAGCAATGAGAAAACAGTTTGAACCGGCTGTCTTCAAGGAAAATACCATTTGAGTTGCTCATTAACTCTAAATGCATTTTTTTTTAACACAATTTGAACAAAAATAAAGAAACTGGAGTGTTTCTTCTACTCTGCACTGTAAAATTCTTTACACTGGAGCTTCACAGCTGAAATGTTCACCAAGCGTGTTCACAGGAGGCTGAATAACCTGGTTTAAAAACTCTGTGATGTAACTGCTTAAGTAGGAAGTGGTGGTATGTCAGACAAAGAAGGAAATGGAAGCTAATTAGGTTTTTCTCTTTCTTATTTTAGTTGACAAAAACGGAGACGTATGCATTTCTATTTTGCACGAACCGGGCGAGGACAAGTACGGCTACGAGAAACCAGAGGAGCGCTGGCTGCCCATCCACACTGTAGAAACCATCATGATTAGCGTTATCTCTATGCTGGCAGACCCAAATGGTGACTCGCCAGCCAACGTGGATGCTGCAGTAAGTTTGGCTACTTAAGAAAATATGTTTTTCTTTGAAATAACAAAACGTTAGATTACTTTTTTTTTTTTTCTTTTTTAGGAATTTGTTGATCATAAATGTCAAATGTGACAAATTCAAAATGATTAACAACAAAAGAAAGTAATAATAACAGCTTTTGTGATATCTACTAGGAAGCTCCTAAATTGTCTGTTTTTGTTTTGGGTTTTTTTCCTGCAGAAAGAGTGGAGGGAAGACAGACACGGAGCGTTCAAAAGGAAAGTCGCCCGTTGTGTACGAAAAAGCCAAGAGACAGCGTTTGAGTGATATTTATCAAGGATCTAGCTTCTTTTCTGTTTTCAGGGTAAGATTTACCTTTCACTCTTTACGATCTTGGACTTTACCAACTTCTTCCACCATTATCAGATTATAAATTGCTCTATTGCACGCAAAATGTGTCTGATGAAATGAATGCAGCTGGTTTAATATTCTGTAGATATGACTTGATGTTATGAGTGCCGCAGTAAATCCTGCTTAGAGCCTAAAAGTAGCTTTACTGTTTATTTTAGTGAGTTGCTCAGTCGGAAGTTCTCAGTAGCCGAGAAGCATCAGTTGGATCTGATTTTCTTGTATTGCTAGTTGTGTTTTGGTAGAACATTTTTTTATTCCATGTAAATTATGAATTGCTAAACCTATCCTTTTTGTTAATTTTGTGTTGTAATATGCTGTTCATTTTACTGCTTTGAAATTGTTTGTTTTTAAAGATTTTACTGTCTCTGCTGAGTAAGAGAACAGCAATCAATATTTTCCTTTTTTTTTTCCATCTACTTTCTGTAGCAGCTTAATACTGCTACAGCTGGAGCCTATCCTCACAGTCAGTGGACAAAAGGCAGGTTGCACCATGCAGGTGTCTCCAGTTTATCTGTTATAGAGGCAGGCAAAACAGGCAACATTTAGCATTTATTTTTCCTCGCCATAGGATCAGTTAAATTATTCTTCATATTTTTGGGGCTAATTAAGAAATGTTTTGTTCACCAGGATAGATAAATTAAGGTTTCTACAGGAAGGCCTAGGCTAAGTTTTAAGCTGGTAAAATGCTCCTCTGAGTACAGCGGTTGCTAATTGTTGCTTTGTTAAAGATCACCAGAGTCAGCAAAATGCTTCATTCTCATTTGTCAAATTAAAAATAAACTAAAATAAATTTTTGCTTTAGGTTAAAATAGCAATCTTAAGCTAAAATAAATGTATACATATTTCCTCTAGTTATGTATCATTTGGGTGTTAGCTTATTGAAATGGAAACAAATTTACCAGATAATGAAGATTGAGAATGGGGTAAAATAGACAAAAAAGGGGGTACTTTTTAGGACATCCATAAGTAATGAATAAAAACAAACAAACAATTGGATTCTATTCATTTGGGAAGTCTTTCACAAGAAAAGTGAAGTGTGTCTAAATTCAGGGGATGCATTTTAAGGCTGATTACGTCACAGTGACGCGACAAAGGCTCTTCTGAATACGGCCCTCAAATATGTCCTTCTGAGCCCACCTATCCCGAGATTCATTGCAGGCCCAACAGGAGATTTTTTCTTCTTAATGATTGCATGCAAAGCAGGCGGCATACCCAGACTGAAGTATATTTTTAAGTATGTTTCAAAATGGATCGGTACAAAAATGAAAATCTTAAAATGGTTGTCTTGTTATGGCTTTCGTCGTTTGTATGGACTTTTTTTTTTTAATACATTTTTATAAAGAGATCAGTTAATTTAAATGAGAAAATGCAGGAATTTAAAAAGACTTAGATAACTAATAATAATAATTGGGGGGAGGGGAGCAATATTTTGAGCTTCATTTTTACTCGCCGGTGTCACCTGCTGTTAAAACACCGGCAGGTGACAGAACATAACCTGATGTAAGGGCGGGAGTAAATCCGAAGGTTCGAAGATTGGACCGTCCAACTTCACAGCCACTAACTTCTAGTCTCTAGTCAATGAAGGACTCTTGGAAGGATGCTGCCCCTAAATTTGTTAAAAAATAATGGGACATATGTGTGAAGTTTTTTTTTGTTGTTGTTTCTTCCCTGTAATTTGTCACACAAAATGTGCAACATTTCCAGAGACGTTAATGCCATTGAAGGCATTTTGAAGTGTGATGCACACTAAAAATGATTGTCTAGATTTAATGGCGTAATCAACTAATCTTTCCCTCCCCTCCTTTCCACAGGTCTCCAATTTGAAATTCAAGATGGCACTGTTTCCTGCACTCTTCCACCCTGTCGCCAGGCTTGTCCTCCTTCATTTTTGGCTGGAACAGACTGGCAACTGTAGGGTGCAATATAACATTAAAGTGACTACCGAGGCTGACAGAAAAAAAAAAAAAACGCCAAGCAAGTGCCAACATACAAAAATAAAATAAATAAATAAAAGAAAACATGCACCCAGAAGATGTTCAAACATTTTTCAAGTTTCTGAACTGCTTCAACATTCAGGATGATATTGTAAAGACATGTACATAGAACAGACTCAGCCGGATAATATATACGCTCCGTTTTCATCCATCAAGACCTTTTAGACCAAATATTTAGTGCTGGTTCGGACAGATTTATTTTTGTCTTTTTCTTCTCTCAACTCCAGCATGCGTTAGACGTCATTAGGCTGCTTTCCGCAGGAGGTCTTAAACAGAACAAATCATTGTTGGAGGAACGTCGTCTGTGAAGAGGCTGTTTTTGAGTGACACACGAGGAACACGCCTGAGGATTACCGCCTGAATAAATTGGAATGGATTTTACAGCCATCCCAGATCTCACCTCATCACATGTAAACCTGGATTATGCTCTTTTTTTCTTTTTCTTTTTTTTTTTTTTGCCTCTGAAGTCTTACCATATTTTAAGATGGTAAGATGTTTCTTTGGCGCAAAGAAACATCACAGTGTTATTTTATTGTGCATGCTGGGTTTTTTTGTTTTTTTTGTTTTTCTTTTTCAAAAGTGCCTCCTAATAAAATGCTTGGCCACCTCCCCCCTTTACCTCCACAAGAGTTCAAAGTGTTGGAATAACATTAAAGAAGTTGTCATATCCTGCCTATAATATGGGTTTATATAATAGCCAGTACATTGGAATTCTATAATTAGGGTGTTTGTGACAATTTTCTGTAGCAATAACCCTCCTGGTATAAATTGTACAAGTTAATTTTTATCTGCTGATGCAATTCGAGGTCCTATTCCTCAGTATTTTTTTCTTTTAGCAGCGATTTGTTCCTTTTTCTGTGTTCATTGTAGGAGCTGTTATGCATGCTTTTTGGATGTTTTTTTTTTTTGTTTGAAAATGTCTGAGTGTTGACGAACAAAGTACGCCTGCCCATTTTGTTTCGGCGCCCTTTGCCCTTATTCACACATTTCTGATAATTCTTCCCTCTGATCTAGCGCAGTTTTGCTCAATGTACAAAACAAAATACTGATGTATATTTTTCTTCTTATGAAATCTGTCACCTGTAGTGAGTTCTTCTAAAACATGACCTTTTTTTTCCAATAAGTCCCGGTAGTTCGGCTTTATTTCTGATTTAGGTCTCTAGTGGTTCAGATGGAGCAAAATATCCTTTTTTGACTGGTAATGAGAATTTTACTGTGTAAAATATATATTTTTTTTAAAGTCTACCTCTCAAGACAGATTCCAGTTTAAGATCTGTTGCGTCTAAACTGAATGAAAATTGACTTCTGAACCTAACTTGCTCTCAAGGTCATAACATTTATGGTATTTGCTTAAGTTATTGCATGTCTGGGGCACGAATATCTTGGGCTCTATGTGGTCCACATTTATTTATTTTTTCTTTTACCAAAATTATATTTTAGCTACATTTGTTTTATTTGTTGGATTTTACTCAGGAAGAAAAACGAGTCTTAAAAAGCAGGTTTAGGTGTTCTTCTGTCACTATGCTGGATTACTTAAATCCAACTTTTAAATGTCTAATCTGAGGTCTGAGATTATTGATTAGAAATTGACATTTATTCTAATGAAGCTAACATGATGCTACCATCACTGTGGTTAACTCCCGGTACAATCATAGTTTCAGTTTGATGTTTGTTTTTTGCCAATCCAAAAAAACAATAGATATAACAGGTGTGCAAACCTCTAAAATGCTATTTTTTTTTTTTGTAGTGTTGTTAAAATGACATACTGATAAATTAGGTTTAACAACTTTACGTTGCATATATCAAAAATACTTCAAAGTGGAAATTTTTATTTACTAAAATAATTCAGTCTGTCTTGATTTGATTGTGAGGACATTTCTCATCCACAGCTCTCTTCAGGTCACCTGCTTCATTTCCAGTTCAGATTTCACAGAACTTTTACTAGTTTTGTCATTTTCAATCCACGTTTGACATCACTGTTGCGCTAAAAAGCCAAGAAATTTTTAGCTGCCCAGCAAACATTTGAAGATTTTGCACAGCTAATGTGTGCTTGGAATGACTCCTAGTTTACTTCCACCTTGACAAAGAAAAGTAACCCCCTCAGCATATTGCTGCCACTACTATACGTATGTCAGCTCTTTACGTCTTGGTGGTGTTTTTGAAATTGAGTCCTTAATCTTTCATATTAGTTGGAACAGTACACATTGTCTAATCTTTAGGGTTCCATATTAGGAAACTCCTAGGACTCTTTACAAGTTAGATTAATTTTGTGTCTGAATTCAATTAGATTGAAGAATAAAATTCAATCTAATTGAATTAGCTTGCACTCACACAAAAAGATAATTGCAGTTGGGATTTGGGAACATTGAGTAATCACTTGTGTTCATGGATATTTTTTGCACTTTGTCATTTTAGAAAAAAGAAAAAAAAGTGGCAGAAAACCAGCTGAATGTTCTGTATAACTCATCCTAGAAGAATTAATGTTGGAATTGTTTAACTCTTTTCAGAACAAGTACCTTTTGCTAATGAAAACCAGCGTTCTGCATCAATAACTTTCCCACCCTCCCATATCAGTTATTGACATAGGAGTGTAGGGGTTTCAGAAACTTTCTTTCGGAAAAAAAAAAAGGCTTTGATGTGCTTTGTTTAGCAGACAAATACCTTCATCATCATCAAACCTGCTTTGGCTGAATGGAATGAGGACAGTGGTTAAGATTTCAGTGTTCCGCTCTGTATTTCCTGTATGGGTTTAGCACCTGTCCTTTTATGTTACCTCTCATGCATCCCAATAATATCACAGATGGTTTCAATGTGTGATCACTTCCCAGACTGTCACCATGCAGTCTGGGAACATCCAGCATGATTTGTCTCACTCTCTAGTGAGTAATCCTAAAGGATTTTAAAGTATCCCATTATTTCAACCAACAGCTGCATTTATCTGAAAAACATCTGGGACTTATTTAGATTTTTTTTTAATTTTTTTATCCATATATCCATATGTACAAAATTCACTGTATTTAGCAATGTTATTTTGTCTTTAAGACAGTACAACATTACTTCTGCCTTTAAATGTTTAGTTGAGACCACCATACCATAAGTAAACATTGTTTTTGTTTTACCGTTAGCAAGCCCAAGACTTATGAACGCAATTGTCTGTTTTATTTTAAAAGAATGTGAAGTGATTCACATGTGTGATACAGTAAATTTATGTGACGGCTTGCTAGTACAGATCTGCCAACATTAAGTGCATAACAATCAAGCTAATACAGCACCAAAAACTGTATTATTGGTGCTGTTGTAGGTGGGTGAGCCTCAAATCAAATTCTGCTTGTGGCCCGAAACAGTCCAGAGTTGGAAAAGTTATTTAATTAATTAATTTTTTTAGCTATTTTACTATCTTGACCGACGTACATGTTCCTTAACGTATCATGTGACCACCCCTCCATCTGCTAACGAGCTTTTGTGAAGCACTTAAACGCACCACCACCGCCCACCGTGAGCCGCTTCATCATATCGCGATAGACACCATCAGTCCGCGGAGCTAACGCAGAGCAACATGGCGGAAGGTGAGATATTTTTTTTCTCTCTCTTAACTATTTTATACACGCCCTTTATTATATTTTTCGTCGACATACCTTTGAAATAGTGTTACTCAACACCTTGACAGTTTAATGGGCCATGCATTGTCAGGGGTTGCTTTTCATGAAGTACCGCGATACTGCTCTTGTCACACTCATCATGCAAGTGGGCAAAATCTGTCGTTAGCGTCCGTTGGTGCTGCTAGCCCAATTTTTGTTATACGAGTTGGGCGAAGTGGGCAAAATAAATTGCCGCTGCGGTAGAAGCAGACGAGTAAGAAATGGATACCAATGCTAACAAGCTGACCATTACAGAGCGACTGTTAATACGTAAAAATGAGCGTGTAATGTTGCTATTAACTACTGATTAAATGCCAACGTCATGCTTCGCAGCAAACTGCCAGTCTAGTTTGATTTAGCAGCATTTGCCGCTCCGCTAGCTGTCTGCCCTTAGCTTTTACAAATCAGGACGGGGTAAACAGGACTGTGAACCTGCTCTGGCAGACTCTCTTTCTGCCAGAGCAGAAAGAGAGTCACACCTGATCAGCTCCCCCTGGATACAGATGCCAGGTCCGAGGGCACCTCCTATTTTAAGCCTTAAGAGTTTAAGGGAAATCTGCTTACAAACACACCAGCTTTACCAGTGCTGTTAAAGCTGCTCAGCTTTTTAAGGTCTTCCTAGCGGTATCGCATTGACAAAGAACCACATCTCAGAATGGCAAACCCTTGATCTAGTTTATTAAATTTGTGTGCTTTTATTATTATTATTTGTGTTATGTTTTCTGTATGCTTTGCCATCGTCCACTGCCAGATGAGTCCAAAGCTGTATGTTGCTGTGTGCCACCAATCAGGTGCTTTTTTTTTTTTCTTCTTCTTCTTCCCCATGACCAGTGGCTCTGCCAGTGACAGTTTATGACGGACTACACAGTAACCTGCTGCCTCAGCAGTCTTGCTTCACTAAAACTTTTACTGGCTTAAAGGAAGGAAATGGGCCCCAGAGGAACTCCGGAGACTCTTGGCTTTTGTAACATTCACTTGAGCGAGGAGAAAGGTGTGGCTGCGCTAATGGGAATTTGATTTGAAGACTTGGGAAGAAGTCTTTCCACATTTGGTCACATCCCAGTTAAAAAGTTTTTTTTTTTTTTTTCTGTTGGCATTCTGTTTAATAGACCTGGAGAAATTGGTAAACAATTATTTGGATGAATAAATCCCAGGTAGTTTTCAAAGCTTTTTACTAATAAAAAAAAAAAGAGAGAAATCTAAAAAGTGCCTCTTTTTGGGTTTTTTTACCCAATTATTCTGCTTCCTCGAATAATCGATTAAATCAGTTCCTAAACTAGTCGTCAGTTGCGGCCCTGGTCTTGAGGTCCGCAGGTCTTCCTCTTTACTCTTAGGTTCCGGTTGCCTCACGCAGTGAACTTTAAACCCGTGTTTGCTGCGGACCTTTGTAACCCTCTGTCCTTGACCCTGGGTATCGATTTGTTTCCCGTCTGTCTGCCCGTGCAGAGGAGGTGGGGAAGCTGCAGAAGCACCTGGCCTTGCTGAGGCAGGAGTACGTGAAGATGCAGCAGAAGCTGGCCGACACAGAGAGGCGCTGCGCTGTGCTCGCCGCGCAGACTTCCAGCCAGGCCTCTCCCAGCCCTGCGAGCGCAGACACCTTCATCAGCCGCCTGCTGGAATTTGTGGCCAACCTCTACCAACAGGAACACTACAGGTGAGGATCGCACTCGGAATGACCGGGATAAGTCTGGGTCAGCTTGATGAATATGCTGGGTTTTTTTTTTTTGCAGTGATCTGAAAGTGAAAGTCGCGGGCGATCAATACTGTGCCCATAAGTTTGTGCTGGCCGCTCGCAGCGATGCCTGGAGTCTGGCCAACCTGGCATCCACCGCTGAACTGGACCTTACTGGTGAGCAGCACTGGTTGTGTTGATGGAGTAGACGTCATGACCCTTTTATCACATATGACCGTTTTTGTTTTGGGGCTTTTTTTTAAAGTTGTGAGCTATTAAACACTAAGGAGCTCCCTGTCAGTCAGAACACTTATTTGTTAATGAATAACAAAATATTTATTTGGGGGAAATATTGTCAAAATCAACAACAGATTCTGATTTCCTCTATTTTTATTAAATTTTTTCTTTCATACCTGTGAGTTAAGACTGGGTAATAAATCTTTTTTATCAATTAATCAAACTTTGAATTTTGAAGATGTAATTTTTGAGAACTCTGGATTATTTTTTTCCACCAATGTGCTTCTTGGAATTTTCATATTTTCGAGTGATGTCAGCATGTCCAAGGACAGCATGCAAAAAACAAGCGTGTTTTGAGTACCGCTTCTATTTATTTGTTCTTTGAATTCAGGTCAACTCTATGGCAGAACATAGATTTTAACATAGGGTTAAATTTTATTTAACAAAAAAAATTATTTTTGTTAAATAAATTTAACAAAAATTTATTCTAGTAATTTTTGTTAAATTACTAGAATAAAATCATATTGTCAAAATAATACAAGAATAAAGCGTCAGTATTACCAGAATAAAGTAAAATTACGTTTCTTCTAACTTGCAGATTTTGTTCTGATAAAATTGCATCTTTATTCTGCTCTTATTATGACTGTATTCTTGTAATTAAACAAAAATTCTCGTAGCCTGGCCCTAATACTCTGTTGCACAACTCACAGGAGGCATTATTGAAATAAGTCAGTTTTTTTCTTTCACTTATAATTTCTATTTTAGAAAAGAAAGCAAAAACGAATTTGATTAAAATCAGATCTGGTTCGAAAAAATCTCATGTTTTACGTTTAAGTCATAATCTTCCATTCCTACTGTGAGTAAATAACTATGTAGGGCAATAAATACATCCTAATTAAAGCTAGTATTTACTTACTTTTTAACCAAAGGTTTCACCTGAATCTGTTTGTCAATTAAATGCTTCCCAGACTGCAAACCTGAGGTAGCCATGGCGATGCTGCGCTGGGTGTACACAGACGAGTTGGAGCTCAGTGAAGATGACGCTTTTCTGATTGACCTGATGAAGCTGGCCAACCGGTTCCAGCTTCACCTGCTCAGAGAGCGGTAGGAGCAACCTGCCATTCACAGGCGCATCTCAATCTTTTTTTATTCCCCCCCCCTCTCGTTTCAGAAAGCAGAATTCATATATTTAATACATTTATTACAGATAGAGTGAAATATTTGAAGTATTTTCTTGTAAGTTTGATAATTGTAGCTTTCCGGTAATGGAAATGTAATATTCATAAGATCAATAAAAAAAAATTTTTTAAAATCCAAATGTTATGTGATGTTGTTTTTATGGTTTACATAGTTGTAAAAAAAACTTTGGCCGTCTGTTGGAACAGGTGTGAAAAAGGTGTGATGTCATCCGTAAACGTGAGGAACTGCATTCGCTTCTACCAAACAGCAGAGGAGCTAAATGCCAGCACCCTGATGAACTACTGTGGCGAGATCATAGCCAGCCACTGGGTGAGTAACTTTAAGTTTCTGTGGCTTTCCTTTGAGGAAATGCAACTGTCATTTGCAGCCTTTTGCTATATTTCCTCCTTTCAGTCTCCCACAAACCAAAAAAAAAGAAAAATTCTTAGCAAAGCACCAAAGTACTGTAGTCTGTTTCAGGTCATATTTTAAACTCTTCAAACACACTTTATTGGTTAGTGTTTCATTTTGTGTAGTTCAAAAGCATCTCTAAACGAATGGAGATTTTAAATTCTTGGCTTAAATGAAGTCAGTGTTTCGACTGTTTTGCTGTTTTCTTTAAGTTTGTTCCAGTTTTGTGGTGACTAGAAGCCGAATGCTTTTGTTTATTTCTGGGGATGACCTGAGTGGTCTGGAAGGTCGATATGACAACAGCAGATCTTTAATGTATTTTTGTTTGTAAACTAACGACGGTATTTTAAAGTCTATTCTCTGAGCTACAGGGAGCCCTTGCAATTGCAAGGACTTTATTGTTATTGATGTGTTGGTCAAAACGAGGAAATGAAACGGACTTCTAATTAGAGGTGCACCAATAAATCAGCACAGATTTCTTTTGTTTTGTGCGATCAGTCTACTGATCACATCTACCTCCTCAAAGATCTGGAAATCAGCCACTGCTCCCTGTTCCTCTGCCGTAAGAGAGGGCTGACTGACCCTCCCGCCAGACCACAGCTGCACATGCCAACTTATTGACATGGTTGTTGTATTTAGTGATCTATCTGACCAAAAAATCTGCACTTCTTTTTCTAACGTCTTGACTTTTATGTTTCTCTATGGGGGTTCTCATGTTTACCCTCCTGTGGACTAAATAAAAACTCCCCATTTAGCTCAGATTCGTTTTACTGTCCTCAGCTATCTTTATGCTGCAGAGAATGGAACCGATCCAATCTAAGAGAAGACATAAAAAAAAAGTAAATTCTGTTCAGAATAATCTATTATGATGTTTTTTTTTTCCTGTTCCCATCATCGTCTTCATTGTCTATGTTGTTGTGACCGTTGCACGTCTGCTGCTTTTTTTTTCATCAGGATGATCTGCGGAAAGAAGATTTTAGTACCATGAGTGCCCAACTTTTGTACAAGATGATCAAATCGAAAACGGAGTACCCTCTCCACAAAGCCATCAAAGTCGAGCGGGAAGATGTGGTGTTTTTGTATCTCATAGAGATGGATTCGCAGGTGGACTCCGTTCTCCCTACGTCTTTATCGATCAAGTACTTCAAAGTTGTAATAAAAGGTTTGTTCCACTGCAGAGAAGTTGATGAGTTTTCTACCTGCTTGCAGTTACCGGGGAAACTGAATGAACTGGACAACAACGGGGACCTTGCTCTGGACCTGGCGCTCTCCAGAAAGCTGGAGGGGATCGCCACGACTCTGGTAAACAACAAAGCTGACGTGGACATGGTGGATCAGAGCGGCTGGAGCCTCCTTCATAAGGCCATCCAGAGAGGTTAGTGGGCCTCATCTGGTCTGCAACCTACCACTGGTTTACAACTAGACTTTAAAATAATTTCTGAGGGAAAAAAAAAAAAGAGTTTTCTATCAGGAATTTTCTTTTCTCCCCCCCCCACCGACTAGGGGACGAATTTGCTTCCATCTTCCTGATTCGCCACTCGGCTCAGGTGAACGCAGCCACAGTGGGGGCAGTGGAAACCCCTCTCCATCTGGTCTGCTCCTTCAGTCCCAAGAAACACACGGCCGAGGTGATGAGCAGCATGGCCCGAATCGCAGAAGCGCTGCTCAAAGCCGGAGCTAACCCCAACATGCAGAACAGCAAAGGCAGGTGGGTCACATGACGCCGGCTCCGGGAGCTTTACTGCGTTGTAAACTTTAACTGCAGTGCAAAGTGTGACGGCGCTTCTTTACTGGTGTTGCGTTTTAGAACTCCGCTGCATGAAGCCGTGGCGTCGGGGAACGAGGCCGTGTTCAATCAGCTTCTACAGTGCAAACAGTGAGTCCCACTCTGATCAGAAATCACAGCAGTGCTCATTGTGATCATTTCATATGTCTCTGGTGTAATATAACTAGCTAATCAGAACCGTCTCCTGCAAAAAGTGTTCATACTCTTTGAACTTATTCACATTTTGCAGAGGTGTATCTAGGATTATCATGGTAAAAGTACTTAATGCCCCTCACTTTTTAGATTTTAGTTCTTGTAGTATGTAGTTATTTAGTATAGTTTTTTTGTGTGAGTCAAAGGCCATTTAAAAGAGTCCATCGTTGTTATTCTCCCACTGTAACAATGTTTGTCCCTCAGTTTTACAAAGAATCAACCCTTCCACTGAATTCTTTGGCTAAAAAAAAGCTCTCAAGAATCTTAATGCAATTTAGGAACAATTCTACATCCCATGCCTCTCTGAGTATTCTGTTGCTTTTTGTGTTGTAGATGTAGCAAAATTCACAAGATGAGCTCGGTGAATTTGAGAAAGCGTCTCTTTAGAATGCAGCACTGCTTTCAGGCTGTCGCATGGAGACTCATTGTTCTGTTAAGTAGCCCATGTTCTGGTATCTGGTGGTCTTCCTGTTATTGTGGAAGCGCAGCGCATGCAACGGCCTGGAAACGTGTGTGTGCGTGTGCATGAGTGTGTATTGTACAAAAAGGGAGGTGGAAAAATCACAGCTTGAGCTGCCAATTAACATCTCTGTAAAGTATGTTAGGATTTGTGACAAAATGTGTCAGACTTCAATTGGGCCCTGTGTAATTCTGGTTTAGACTCGACCTGGAGCTGAAGGACCATGAAGGCAGCACAGCTCTGTGGTTGGCTGTGCAGCACATCACCATGTCCTCGGACCTCTCTGTGAATCCGTTCGAGGACGACGCCCCAGTCGTGAACGGGACGTCGTTTGAAGAGAACGGCTTTGCCGCTCAGCTCATCAAGAGAGGAAGCAATCCCGACGCACCAGACACCGCCACAGGTGCCGTTCGGGGCTTTTTGTTTGTTCACCAATGACTGACTGCTGCTTTTGTCATCATGAAAGATAAAGCGATCTCCAAATTCATCTCATGTGTTGTCCTCCTTACAGAAAACTGCCTCATGCAGAGAGCAGCTCGGGCAGACAACGAGGCGGCGGCGCTTTTCCTGGCGACTCACGGGGCAAAAGTCAACCACGTGAATAAATGGGTACGCATTTTCTGATGACATATAATTGGGGGTTCTTTTTTTTTTCCCTTTTTCTTTTTCTAATGGATCATAACATGATGGCAAATTTATGAATGCGTTCCCGCCTGCAGGGCGAGAGCCCGCTTCATACGGCGTGTCGCTGCGGCCTGGCCAGCCTGACCGCCGAGCTGCTCCAGCAGGGCGCCAACCCCAACCTGCAGACCCAGAAGCCCCTTCCTGAGGAAACCAACAGCGTGGCTCTGCAGACTCCACTCCATATGGCCATAGCTCACAACCACCCAGATGTCGTTTCTGTCATCTTGGAACAAAAAGGTAAGTAAAGCTTTCTAGACCGGCTTGCAGTATGTCGCAGTTTGTTTGTTTTTTCTTTCATAGTTTGGCTGGTGTTTTTTCCCCTCTTCATGACACATTTTTTGACTTGTGCAATTAATAGTTCAGAAAATATATCACTTAGCTAAACCATGAGCTTTGGAAAATGTGAGAAATGACGTATAACTTTCTTGAATATTTATGATTCTTCCACTTTTTGCACGTCCTGATATTTGACCGCTTTTCTTCCTGTCTTGCCTCTCAGCCAACGCACTTCACGCCACCAACAACTTGCAAATCATTCCAGACTTCAGTCTCAAAGACTCCATGGACCAGACAGTCCTGGGTTTGGCCCTCTGGACAGGTACACTTCACTAAATGGATGTATTTGTCTGCACCATCTAAACTTTTCTTGTTTTTGTTTTTTATTTACTGAGTTCGATCACTTCCTGCCAGGTATGCACACTATTGCGGCCCAGCTGCTGGGCTCCGGGGCTTCTATTAATGACACTATGTCCGACGGACAAACCCTGCTTCACATGGCTATCCAAAGACAGGACAGCAAGAGTGCCCTCTTTCTTCTGGAACATCAGGCTGACATCAACGTTAGGTAGCTATAAATTTTATAAGTATTCCAGCAGTTGTTTTTCTTCATTGACTCGGATTAAAACGGATGGTGATTGTGATAGTAAATACGACAAAGGGCGATTTAGCTCCAGGTAGACGTTGTGCTTCTGTTCATGCGATTCATTCTGCGTCGCCTCTACTTCCAGGACGCAGGAGGGACAAACGGCGCTACAGCTGGCCATCAGTAACCAGCTGCCACTAGTGGTGGACGCCATTTGCACAAGAGGAGCTGATATGTCTGTTACAAATGAAAAGGGGGATCCTCCGTTATGGCTGGCTCTCGAGAATGGCCTGGAAGATATCGCGTCTACACTGGTAAGAGGGGAGGGAAAAAAAGAAATTGTGTATATTGACAGTAGGTTCAGTTGAACAACCAAGGAGTTGTGCTAAAGAGAATGTACAACAATTTGCTGGTTATTGATAAATTACATGTTTTGTTAAGATGTGATCAAAGTTTTTGTAATTTTGCTTTGATGCATTTTTGGCTAATTCTGATTTCGCTTTATGTGGCATAAGAAAAGCAAAAGGTTTTTATTCAAGCCTTACTAAAGTGAGCCTTTATTATTTACATTTTAAGATGAAAAAATATATTTAAAATATATCTAAGCTTTTGAGTTGAACAGTGGGATATTCTCTTTATATGAATAGAAGGTTGCTGTTGTTCGTTTACTTTTTCTGATCTTTTCATTTATGATTTCTTTTAGTTGTTACATTAATTATTCATAATTATTGAGTGAATGGGGGGGGAAAAGAAAGTACAGTGAAAGCCCAGATGCCGGTTGTGCTTCAGCAACCATATTGACATATCTTAAAGAGTAAAGCTCTGCTGCTTAAAGGGAATTTATAAAGAGCAATGGCATGAGCTATCGCTAGCTGTTTTCTTTGTAAGCAACTCATGGAAGGTTATAAAACTGCTAATGGTTGGTATGAAGTCATAGAATGACGACCTGGACAGTGCATCTTGTTCTACTGCTCCACCATGCTAAGTAGCAAAGGAATTAACAGCCAATGTGGCTAATAATGATGCCAGTAAATATTAACAATCAGAGGGCCCAGACTGAAGCTGAAAATTAGAACAGAAACTACTTGCAATCTGATTCTAGTCAATCACTAATATTTTGTAATTTGATGTAAAATTACTAAAAGTGGAAACTATTTATGGTTAATGCTAATAAATGTGCCAAGTACAGATTTTTTTTCCTTTTAAACTGTAAATAAGTAAACTAAACATGAACCTAGCCTGTACCATTTCCATTATTTCACTCTAAAGTAAAAAAAAAAAAAAAGCCCTCCAAATAAATTGATATATTTTTCTGATACTTTTTAGAAAGAGCACTGAGTTTTCAAAAAAAGGTTGGGGAGTAAGCCAACAGTCTCAAGTATGAGAGGCCCCCGGGGCCCAAACTTACAAAACTCACTTACACGTACAATCAAACTCTCTCACAGAGTTTGATTGCAACGGAAGTTAACTTAAAACTCAGCTCAGCTATTTTTCTGTCTGTGAAAACCCGTCTTCTCCTGTCTGGGGTCCAATCAGAAACTGAAATTTTAAGTTAACTTCCGTTGCACTCAAACTCTGTAAGAGAGTTTGATACTGTATGTAAGAGAGTTTGTAAGTTTTGGGGCCTCTCATACTCAAGTGTTTTTTTGCATCGATTTGAAATTTTAGTCTCATGGCAAGTTTCTTTTAAATAAGGAGCTGAAGCAACATCACACTGAGTGAAAATATACTATTAAAAAAAAAAAGACCAAATGTTTAGAGTTCACATCTTCAGCATATCATTTCAACAGTCTGTATCAAACACTGGGAGCTGGTTGCTAACAGAAGCACAGGTGGTAAACAGCAATCTCCCTGGGAATCCCATAGAGAATGTTTTAAATGGGAGCCTGAATGAATGGCCAACATGCAACCATAAACAACTTTTCCTTTTAAATCCCATGTCTACATCTTAGTGCTTCATCTGACTTAACTTTTGACATTTTTTTTTTAAGAAATAACAGGGAAAAAAAATCCAAGGAATGCATTTTTGTACCCTTTTCTTTTTCTGGCATAACTCCCTTTTTTCCCCACTAGGTGCGTCATGGGTGCGATGCCACATGTTGGAGCCCGGGGCCCTCTGGCTGCCTGCAGACCCTCCTGCACAGAGCTGTGGATGAGAACAACGAGGTCTCTGCCTGCTTTCTCATCCGCAGGTTTGCTACTTTTTCTGTGTGCAGATAAAACCTACTGCTGTTTTTCTTTTTAATCTAAATTTCATTAAAGATAATAGACGGTGAAGTATCAGAAGTATGTTGACATACTTTTGATTGTTTCCTGGCCACAGTATTGTAAACTCAGTTGGAGTTTAGTACGTCTTCGGTGTGTGTGTCTCTAGCGGCTGTGACGTGAACAGCCCGAGGCGGCCTGGACCTAATGGGGAAGGAGATGAAGAAGCCCGAGACGGACAATCACCCCTCCACCTGGCGAGCAGCTGGGGTCTGGAGGACGTGGTACAGTGCCTTTTAGAGTTTGGAGCTAATGTCAATGCACAAGTGAGTTCATTCTGTCAGTTTTTCTTTTTTTTTTTTTCCTGATGCATTTTTTTGTGTGTGTGTGTGTGTGTGGAAGCAAATCAAAGTTGTGAATGTGTGGCATTCCTGTGTTTTCAGGATTCAGAGGGCAGAGCTCCCATCCACGCTGCTATCAGCAACCAGCACAACGTCATTATCCAGCTCCTCATTTCCCATCCGGAGATCCGGCTCAACCTCCGGGATCGCCAAGGAATGACGCCGTTCGCCTGCGCCATGACGCACAAGAACAACAAGGCAGCGGAGGCCATCCTAAAGAGGGAGCCCGGTGCTGCGGAACAGGTAGCAGGGGGTGGAAAAGATGTGTGAGAACGGCGTGAAAAAACACACCGCTTGAACGTTTTTGTGTATAAAAATGTTCGCTTCTGTCCAGGTGGACAACAAAGGAAGGAATTTCCTCCATTTGGCTGTTCAAAACTCGGACATCGAAAGTGTCCTGTTCCTCATCAGCGTTCAGGCTAACGTAAACTCCAGAGTTCAGGATGCTGCCAAACTCACCCCTCTCCATCTGGCTGTGCAGGCTGGTTCTGAGATCATTGTCCGCAACCTGGTACAAAACTTTCTTTTTTTTAATTTTCTTCCCAGTCTGACTCCTGAAGTTGTGGTGAAATGTATGACATTTGGTTGTGTATTTGTGTCCAGCTGCTTGCTGGAGCCAAAGTAAACGAGCTGACCAAACACAGGCAGACGGCGCTACATCTGGCTGCACAGCAGGACCAGGCCACTATTTGTTCTGTGTTGTTGGAGAACGGCATAGATTTTGCTGCTGAGGATGAAAATGGCAACAATGGTAATTATTATTTCTTTAGTAGTAATTTTCTAATCGAAGATGATAGCTCTCTTTTCTAAACATTTTTCATTTTGATACACTTGGTCCTAAGCAACCAGTTAAGTACAATGAATTAAAATTAGCTCGATAATTTCCATTCTGAAATTTTTTGCAGGGCAACTTTATTAATTTGAATTTGTTTGCACGATGAATCGAAATTCTCACAATTTATGATAGATTTACTTGTCTAACTAGATCTGCTACTGATATAGCCTGACAAGGTCATTGCTGATGCTTTGCTCATAATTTGCATGGAAACAGAGTTGTTTGTTTTTTTATTATTATTTAGACATTATTTCACATTTTTCTGAGTCTTGACCTTTTTGTGCCTCCTTGTGGTCTTGAATTTGCCGTTTTACAGTGACCCGATTTTTAGATCTTTTTGATAGAACCAAACAAATTGTAAATCAGAGGCAGGGGGAATGAATGTAGGACTTACTTTATACCCTGAAACTGATACAGGAACCAGTAAACATTCATGATCTTTCACCGACAAACCAACAGGTTTCTTTAAAAGTAGTAGCACATTAGTAGCTGTTGTTGAGCCATAAGAGAGGGAAATGAAAGGAGCAGCTGCACCCAGAGGAGAGGAGAGGAGTTTAGGTTGGGCCCGGCTCATTTGCATTCCCAAGTATCCTTGCATGGCAAATGCTTTGAGCTGGTTCCAACCCTGCTGGGAAGCAGTTTTGAAAAGCATTTGTAGTGAGTGCCATCCTATGTAGTACTATGTGATCATTTATTCTGATTATTAACCGGAAGAATAATGGCAATAATAATTTAAGTGGTTAAATTTAACATTTAATGAAAGGTTTATTTTTGGGCAATAAAATAAACCTTGTATTAGTAAATTAGATTATTTTAGTAAATCTGAACTGCATATTTACAGACAGATGTTTTTTTTTTGTTGTTTGCTTTTTTTTATCCTAAATGCAAAATGCATATATTTTTGTACAGTTTTGGCTGAATTATTACTCCGAATATGTTGTTTTTTCTGAGTCTGAATACTTCAGTTAACAATCAATTATTAAATTAGTTGACAATTATTTCAATAATCAATTAAATCGATTAATGGTTTACGTCCTAATCATAGCTACTGTTTGTAACTTTTATGAAACCCGTTTTTTCTTTTTTTCTGTGAAAAAAAAGAGCGCCTCTGCCTTCTCCCACTACCAACTGCAGAAATACACCACTGAGTTAGAAACAACCAATCAGAGTCAATCTCTGCCATTAGCACATTTAGCAGCATTGATTGACAGCGCTGCCTAAGACCCTCTGATTGCTTATGACCGGGAGCGGTTCATTCCTTCAGACCACAGCAGTAAATCACAACTCATAATCTTTTACCGGTTGAGGAGCTCGATCTTTTCACAGATTATCCGTCTCATATTGTACCGTCACAACGTGGAGACCGTTTTAACAAATATGTAAAAGTTACATACAGTAACTTTAAGGTGTATTCGTTTCATTTCATTTTCAAATCATGATTCTAATAAGCATTACTTTTCTCTGCTGCTGTTTTTCCAGCTCTGCATCTGGCTGTGATGCAGGGCCGCCTTAACAATGTCAGAACCCTTCTGACGGAGTCCAACATCGATGCTGAGGCCTTCAATCTCAGGTACTTTTAGTTCTTTTTAGTCCCATGTTTCACAGGGAGCCAATGTGTAGCAAACTGTTGACGATAAAGCAAAAATGCTTTTTTTTCTTTCTTTTTTGTCTATTTAGGGGTCAGTCGCCAATGCATGTACTGGGGCATTACGGTAAAGAGAACGCGGCAGCCATCTTTGAGTTATTCCTGGAGTGTATGCCAGAATACCCTCTAGACAAGCCAGACGGCGAAGGGAACACTGGTACTGTGGTGATGTTTATCATGGAAGTTAAAATAAACGCTCCACTGTAATAATGCATTGACTGTGGAGATGTTGGCTTCATTGCAGTTCTGCTTCTGGCCTACATGAAAGGGAACGCCAACCTGTGCCGAGCCATCGTGAGGGCTGGGGCTCGACTGGGCGTCACAAATAATCAGGGCACTAATATTTTCAACTACCAAGTTGCAACCAAACAGCTGCTCTTCCGCCTTCTAGGTGGGTTTTTCTGCTTTTTATTCAAAACGAGAGCTGCTCTTATACTCCAATATGTTTGTAACCAAGCCACATTGTTGCTTTTATAGATATGCTGTCCAAAGAGCCCCCTTGGTGTGATGGGTCCAACTGCTATGAATGTACCGCGAAGTTTGGTGTAACGACACGGAAACATCACTGGTTAGTTGGGAGCCATTTTCATCTACACCTTGCATTCATTCGTGGCCAGCAGTTTGGAGAATAACAGAGTTTTGCACAAAATCTACAGTTTCGGTGTTTTCAAGTTTTCAAGTGTGTTTGTTGGAAGTTTATGTGCTACATTGAAGTTCAGTATGAAATATTTCATATGTTACAAAGGCCTTTTGTAGAAAAATGCATGAAATTTATAAAAACTGATCCCTTGTGACACCATTTCATCAGGTTGGAAAAAAAAACCTTATTTATTACCAATTGCTCCTACATTCTTAGTATGGAGGGAACAAAGGGACAAAATGAAATAAATCCATCACTTAAGTGTACCATCAAATAAATCAATATTTTAATAAATGTTTTAATCTATTTAAGACAACTAATTACACTACAGCAAAATTCCACCTTTGTTTTATTTTTGCCAATCTGCCTGTGTTGTCTGCTAACAGAATCAGGCTAAACTAGTGGAGTTCAACAAAACAGTGTAAGCCCCGCCCCTTATTAACCAGGAAACAATTAAATACATATTTAATTAATTGCCTTCTTTGGTTTTTATAAGTTTGCATCTTAATGACTTGACATATTTTATGGCACATTTAATGATTTATTTATTAATTGTACCCCTCCTTTCTTGGCTCTTGTTGCTAAGTGGCACATGGAGATAATCCCGATAGGCAACACAAGGCTTTCCAGCAGAGCTCCCTTTTAAAGCAACTCTTAATGCTCTTCTAATTCAATCAAAATGAGTGATATCAGCTTCACTCAGTGAACCAGAAGATGCTAGCGTGCCATTTTGGGGGGGCTGAGCTAATGCACAGAGCAAAACAGCTTCTCTTCCATCTGAACCATTTTCCTACCAACCTATACTCCATCCTAATTACCGCCTTCAAAAACCGAAGCAGTAAAATTTGTCAAAACTAAAATTCTGGCTACGACTGTACAACAAATGAGCTTCCAGAAATTGTTCTTATTCTCACACGTCATTGTCCATCTCCTTAACCACTCTCTCGTTCCCTCTTCGACTCCAGCCGCCATTGTGGGCGCCTGCTGTGCCACAAGTGCTCTATAAAGGAGATACCAATCATCAAGTTCGACTTGAACAAGCCGGTGAGGGTGTGCGACATCTGCTTTGACGTACTGACCCTGGGTGGGGTATCGTAATGCCACGACTCGCCACCGCTATTCAGGAACGCCACGAGGAAGGACCGCGACGAGCAAGCGGATACCGAGGACCATCGTTTTTATGCTACTCCAGTATATGGAAAACTATTAATCTTCTAGGGAAGCATCTCAAATAGAAACATCGTCTTTTTGTTGGTTTGAATCAAGTGTCTGAACGCAGCTCGGCGACAGCTTCGGCAGAGTTTCTTTCTTTCTCGATGGGTGAGGTTTGTGGCGATTGGCTCCTACAGTCGCCGGCGTGAGACTGTTGTGGAGATACTTCAATCCGGTGATAACGCTTGTAGAAGGGTTTCCCTTTCATCTGTTGGGTTGTTTTACCATCCACTGGATTCAAACGGACTCTCCCAAAGCGGAAAAATGCAGTGCGACAAACTGATTCATTTATAACACTTTTGATTATTCATGTTTGTAATCTGCTATCACTCACCCTCAGTTGATTTATTTTTTTCTTGTGAGGTAACTGATCCAAATGAGTAAAAGTAATCATGTTGAGATGACTACAACAAATCCTGTCAAATCGGCAGATGAAATGGCACAACTTGAATCTTTTTCTTTTTTTTTTCTTTTTCTCCAGTGTAAATGAAAATTGAGTGTGACATACGACAGAGTATTAGGGGACAATAAAGCAAAAATAAAATTACAAGAATAAAGTCATATAACCAGAATAAAGTTGGACTAGTCACAATAGAATAGTTGTAAAGTTTATGCAAGGATAAAGTTGTAATATTACTACGATAAGGTCATAATAAACACATCATCAGATTATTGGGACACAGCCTGCTACTGATGCTAACCTGATGTTGATGTTAATAAAAGAAGTATTTCCTTATTTGTAAAACCAATGCCAAAGTATAACTTCACAAGATGCTCAACATTCCTCAACTGCAGCTATAAAGCTGCCTTTTTTTGTGTGTCCAAGTTCTCATATCAGAACTTTATTCTTTCAATATTGTGACTTTATTCTCGTTTTTTTTCGTCTTCTTTTTCCTGGCCTTGCCCTAAAACTCAGTCGTAATAAAGATCAAGAATCTGAGAGCCGAATTCATCAAAGGAACTCGCAGCATTCTGTTGACAGTCATCTTCAGTTACGCATCCTTCTCATATCACCTGCGCTTCTCGTTTCATTTGTAGCCTTTATACATCAGTTATATTATGAATCATGTTCTGAAATGGATCACCAAATAACATTCCTTCTTCTGAATTGTTTTTTTCCTGCCATCACGGATATCTTTTTGATGTTTAACACTCTTGATTTTCTCAGCCTAACAGGTGCACTTTATCAGAAACACAAGACATTTCAGATCATCGGGGAGAATGTGGACTAAGTAGAGGGTCAGCCAAGTGGAGCGGCCTCTTTAAGTATTGTTAAATTGTACAGATAAATGTGTGATATTTTTTGACCACTACAACTGTTTTGTACTTTAAAATGCAGTTTGTGCTTGTCATTGTGACAAACCCTAAAAAAAAGGAAAAAATCTTGCCTCTGTTAATCTTTTATGCACATTGTTTAATCTTTTATGCACATTGTATTGTATCTGTATGCTCAGATATCTAGCCTGTCTCCTCCTGGTGTATTCTTTTAGAGAAAGGGAGGACAACTTTACATAAAGGTCATCGACAAACCGTGCAGTAAAATGTCTTTATTCTGTTTGATTGATATATATATGTAAAAAAAAAAAAAAGGTTTGCTGTAATTGTGATTGAACTGGGCCCATTTTTCTTAGTCGTCTCCCACCATGCATGACTCGGCATCTGAAGGGCAGCCATCGTATTTCTGCATGCCGGGATGATCTGCTGGTGCAGATGGATCTTTGATACAGACGCACCGTGTATGACCGGAACCTGGGGAGAAGAACTTTCGTGGTACTCCAATCCAGTCTCTTTGCACTCCACCGCTGTGTTGGGGGGAAACATTATTTCAAATTTCATAATGACACTTATATGACAATAGGTCTGAAGTGTTTCCTTACCTTTTAGTAGAGCACCAGACTCTTTTGCCCCGACTAGAGCTCCACTCGGAGTTGCAAGGAGGAAAGAGAATCTTCTCGGCTTCTGATTGGGCCTTCAGTTTCTGGCCCTCTGCTAGTGATGCTTCAACCTCCAGCAGGGCCTCTGTGGGCTGTCTAGTCTCATCATAGAACCGTCCCACTACCAACCCTGAAATTCAGCACAACGTACTGTACAGAAATGATTTCCTTGGTCAAGCAGTGTACACGGTACACTGCTTGATATGGATTTGGACTTAAAAGTTTTATTACAATTTTTTTTGTGGTATTGTGATAAGAACTATTAATTACTACTTTTTAAGGTAACGGTATGGCTGTGACTGGATGATACAGCAATTGGAGCCCTCAAACACTAATACCGCTCCTGGAAAACATTTCCATTTGTTTTTGTTTTTTTGCATTACCATAATTGAACAAATCTGATCTTAGAGTGTCTTGATGGGAGAAGGGTCAAACTAAATCATTTCTTTTTTTATAGCAATTAGTAAACCATGATATCCCTAACGTCTAAATGTGACAAAACAAAGTCCCATTTCCCTGGGCCTTTCTTCAAAGTGGGAAAGACAAGAAAATGTGCAATTCAAAGAAGGCAGTTGAACTTTGTAAGTCAGAAAATATCAACTAGCTTTGTCCTAGGGACGCAAAAAAGGATGGATTATTACAAATAAGTAAAGTGTATTGAAAAATAAAAAGGGAAGAAAGGCGCTGGATCCTTGGATCTGAAACACGTTCTGGCTGATTTGTCTCTAAGGGTGACGGATAAGATCAAAACGTGTTAAGCTGAATAAACCACAGTTTTCCATTTAAATAGGACAATGATTCCCAACATATAACTGTTTTTTGTAAGAAGCAATGAAGGTCTTCAAAAAGCTTTAACTTCGACCCTTTTGAGAATTTACCCAGTATGCTTAAAAACCCCATTTCACGGCAGGAAAACACCTGAAGAGGAAGAATATGTTGAGGAATGTATACAAAGAAAATCCATCCATTTTCTTATGTCTTTATCCCTAGTGGGGGTCGGGAGGTGCTGGTGCCTATCTCCAGCTAACGTTCTGGGCAAGAGGCAGGGTACACCCTGAACAGGTCGCCAGTCTGTCGCAGGGCGACACAGAGACAGACAGGACAAACAACCATACACACACTCACACCCAGAGAGAATTTAGAGAGACCAATTAAACTGACAGTCATGTTTTTGGACTGTGGGAGGAAGCCGGAGTACCCGGAGAGAACCCACGCATGCACAGGGAGAACATGC
>CAEFZY010050437.1:0-38743 GCA_903066815.1 Brachyrhaphis roseni
GGGAGAGAGAGAGAGAGAGAGAGAGAGAGAGAGAGAGAGAGAGAGAGAGAGAGAGAGAGAGAGAGAGTGTGTGTGTGAATGGTTGTGTGTCCTATGGGTCTCTCCCTGTGATGGACTAGTGACCTGTCTGGTGTGTACCCAGCTCAGTGACCTCTAAATGTAGCTACCAGCCCCACTGACACTCTGTACGGATAAGCGCGTGTAGACGGTGGACAGACGATTCATAATGATTATTATGAATTTATAGCACAGATTCAAATAGCTGGCCATTTACAAGCTTTACAGTAATCTTAGCATGAAGCACAAGTTCATGAATGAGCCTTGATAAGACAATTATGCACACAGGTTAGATTTTCCTCCTTTTTTTTTCTGATGCAGGAACGTCGCATTAAAATGTAATTTTGGTGTAATGAAGCCATTTAGGTCTAGAACTTTAATTTTTTTCAATAGTCTTTGTAAGTGTTGTTCCTAACTTCTATGCTACCCCTGACTGAGGTCCAGATTCAGAAGGTACCCCACTGACCAAACTGCATAATTAAAACACATTTAAAGTCTTAAATAAAATCTCTCCATCTCGAACTGAAGCCTCCTGACATACCACTGGAGTTTATTTACTGCTATTGTCCGTCTGGTCATGGCTCACTGCAGAGCTGCTTCACGTGGATCCTCCATCCACACCAAAGGCCCATCTGGTGTGTATCCTGCAGTCAAGCTGGGAGGAGATGGGCTGCTGAGCATTTTCTACCGACCCTCCCTCTAATTCTCTTCCCCATGCTGTACTCAGCTGCGACTGCATTAGTTGAGCTGTCAGTCATCACGGGCGGGGGGATAGGGGTTCCTCTCAGGAGGGGAGAAGGGTATGGTTTGGGCATAGGGGGTGTGCAAACGCAGTTAGGAGGCCATTTAAAGGTGACTTTGAGAGTGACTAAGAAGAGACGGAGATAAATAAGATCTGCCTGACCCCCTGCAACCTCCACTTCACTTTAATCATCAGTGGAGCACTGCAGACACGGCTGTCAAGCTCAGAGAAAAAAACAAGCAAAAAACAGTAAAACAAATAAGACGCGTCTTCGTGTCTGGCAGATATTCATTTACCAAAAATGTTAGCCTTGAAAACAATTGCAGTGGATGATCAATACGGCTTGGAAGGAAATTTTCCTGGGGAAAAAAAACTGTTGCTGTGATGCAGTTTTTTTTGTTTTTTTTTATATATATATTGAATGTACAGAAATGGATTTTCTTAGCTTGACCAGTCTTAGAGGATCAATATCAGAATGCTGCGACATGTTAAAGTAAGATTTCTTAGTGACATGGTTACAGTTATATTCCTCTGCCAAGATCTGTACAGAACATTAGTCCAAGACTCCATAAACCAAACAAAATCCAATTGAAAATCTGATTCAGGACTTTTAAAACTGATGTTTACATACTTTCTTTAGATGTGCAGCGCTGGCAGAGACATAACCCATAAGACTTCCACTTCAGTTATGTTCTGGTTTCTGTTCGTTACATAAAATCCCAATAAAATTTGTTGAGGAGTTTGGCTGCAGTTTGACATTTGTTAGCCAATAGTTCTGGATTCGTGCCGTGGGTCGCACAAAGAGGAGACAGCAGACTCACTGGGTGGAGGGTGGGAGGCGATTGAGGGGGGAGTAAACGTGGGACGGGTCTGGCTGGGTCAGTCTGGCTCTCTCTCCTCCTGTGGCCTCAGATGGTCCATCGGAGCACGTTTCTTTTACCCATGCATAATACATCACCCAGGTTCCATCTGCCCTCTCAGCCTGTCCTCTGACTTTGTAGACCTGTATTAAAAGCCTCTTGTCCAATCACTGGCAAGCCACAGAAGCAGACACGCACTATCACTGTCGCCTGGTTCAATCCTAAAGTGTGACAAATGAGGGTGAAATTTGGTAATTTGGTTCAAAAGGAGCTTTTCTTCTCGCTTTCATCTACAACTGAAAGGAGTCAAAGTTTATGTTTCATTGTCCTAAGCATCCAACAGTTTTGAGATCTTACAATTAGCTCAAACAATATCAAAGTGTAAGTGAATTTTTGGGCTTTTAAAATATTTCTAAACAGAGGCTATACTAAGGAAGTTGTTTAAATCTTTATATTATATAGCTCTTTAGCTCTTGTACTCTTTTCTCAAAGTCATAATTGTCAGATTTCTGAGAATATTATTCATAGTGACAGTATTTACATAGACAAGGTCAGACCCTTGTCATTCTTAATGCTGCTGTCGTCCAAGATGCTGCACTCAAGAAATGTCTGCAGACGTCTCATGCACTGAAAGCACATATTAACCATTTTTTTTTCTTTCGTTTTAGACAGAGCAGGTACCAGTAGAATTGGATTGTCGTAAGACGCATGATGGTGCGCCTGTAGATGGTGGACTTCTGTGTTGAGTAGATTGAAAATGACAGCTTATCTTTGAAGGCATAAATTGAAGGCATTTCATTACAGATGCATGTTTCTGAATCTTGCCTGAGGAGAGAAGAGTAATGTTAATAATATGGGAGTTATAATGTCTCAGTAGGAAAAAACAAAAACGACTTATTGCTCCTTAGTTATTATACACAATAAATCTTCTAAAAAGACATTTAATTATGTATCAGTCAAGTGACATGGATACATTCTGTCATTTTGCAGTTGGTGGTAATATTTGGACACAGCATGCTGTCTAAACTGGATTCACTGAACACTGAAAATTAAGGACGACAAACACACGTCTTTCACACAGATGATGGATGAAGAAAAAATGTGCAAAAAATAAAACAATTACTCTATAATCATTACATAAAGGGAAACTCCCAAGACTTGTGAGTTATTTTATGATTTTTATAAATTGTGTGGCCAACTTTCTTCTCGAATTGTAGAAAATAAGTGCGACACACACATCTCTCTCTCTCTCTCTATTGGAAAATTGTGTTGGGACTTTTCTTTAATATCAGCCAACTCATTAGTACAAAACAAAGCATTAAAATAATACATTTAACAGTAATGTGGAGTGTTACACCCATGTACCATATGAACTAGTGTTTTAAAACAAGCAAATATAGATGTTCGACTGCAAGTGAACACAGCTGTCATATGTGAGCAAGTTGCTCGAGGGTTTTGCTGGGGGCAGGAAGCGCGCAGAGGACAGTGCTATTCAACGACACTCCAATGTGATTAAACTGCGCTGGTTAATGAAATGTCCTGTAAAATATAGAAGTATTTAACTTTCTCCCAAAATGCATCAATAGGAAGATTCATAAGAGCAGAAAGTGATAAATATATTAGTTTTTGTGCCGTAAAACATTTGTAATTTTACTGCATGTGGATCTGTATGATGGGAAGAAAGCCACACAAATCCAGTTTACAGCAAACTGAGGTACAAATAACTATATGTCAATTAGATTTATCTTTGAACATCTCACAATAAAGATTTATACTATCCTGATACTTAAAATAGCTTTCCTCTAAAAAGCTTAATCTGTATTTTAAAATGATTTTTTTTTCCCCCAGCATGAAACCCCTCATGAATTCAAAGGAGGAATCTGTAAGAACGCTAATCAGAACATTCTTCAATCTAAGTTCTCACCCTTTCCTGCAAGTTTCTTTTCACTCTACAAAAAGTGCTCTGCTAAGCAAATATTGTAAAGATCAAGCATCTATAAAATAACGATCAGCATTGCTGACTGGCAGTCATAGCTCTAGGCAGCACTCATTTATTCCTTTTTAGGGAGATTTTCAGTGAGAGTTCTCTCTCGTAATGGTCTTGTTTTAATTGCATAGAATTGTTGTTTTTACAGATTTGCATGACAATTTGCATTTTATTATGCCATTATCAGAGTCCGGACTGGTGAAATATGTCTGGATGGGAGACATTTAATGCTTAGTTTCATTCGTTTGTCATCATCGTTGTTTTGTGCAGCACTTTAATCAACTCTTAAGTATTTTAAATCCACTTCATGACCAAATTTGCCATAATTAGTTTTGTTAGGAATCACTGTTGCAAAGCAGTTTGTCTCTAATATACTTCACAAATGTTCCGGTTTAACTAAATTAAGTAAGTAGTTGTAGTTTATGCTGTTTCACAACAAATCTCGACAAATTTGTACAAGTGTTTACATGTAAAAGCAATATTAGAGTAAGTTTGTATTTAATTTAAGCATTTTTTTGTGGTCTTGAATAATCAGTGGATTTTCCAAATGCAGGAAATGCAAAACAATGCGATGAGGAAGATTTCTGTTAGGACTGCATTGAAGCAGACGCATGAATTAGGAGAGGCAAACTGAACATCTCAACTGTTAATTCGGCAATAGTTAAATGATAATAACTATTATAGCATAAACTAGTGAGAAACAGGTGGAAAAAAATTATAATTATTGGTACATGTCAGGGTTGTGGGTCAGTTTGGTTCATTTTAAATTTGTCAGCCATTTCATACCTTCCCTTTGCCATCTTGTCCCAACTTGCTTCCATTAGTCACCGCATGTCAGATTAATTTGTTGGCAATTAAATGTTTTGATGAGTTATGACGATAAATGATACAACGTTCAGTTAAAATGCATTTCAGCAACATCAAAACAGTATTACAATTTAAGTTTCTAAATTGACAGAAAAAAAACCCAGAAAAATGAACAGTTTGAGTCTTGTTGCAGGCATCTGTCTGGATTCACTAGTTATTGATTCGGCAGGGCCATTAACATAAGTAGGCAGAGAGCTGAAAGATTGAAAGCATTTAACAACCCGCTCTCTGTCCATCTCTCACCGTCCTTCGTCTAAGACCCGCTTGAACTTTCTCATGAGAGGTCAAGACCCGGCTCTGACACCGACATCAACATGCTGGGAGAATGACAAATCAACATCATCATTGATCCAAGATCTGTTATTGAAGAGATTTTTAGAGTCTTAAATCATTTGGAGCCACGATGTACTGTCCCTCATGTTCTACTCAGACATCTGGTGGTAAAATTTACAGGAATGTTGAGATCAGATCATGTTAAACTGTCATGCAAATGCGTGCTCACAAAGCAACATTTTGTCAATTCATTCAGAAGGTGAAGACTTTTAAAGCAATATGCTTGTTTGACTTTTTCTGAAAATGGTTTTAGTAATTCCTCGATATTTAGCATTTGATTATGTTGTTCTGATGGAAATATGAAGCAAAGTTGGACTTATGTCTGTGGCTAGGTCCAAGGACTCTCTTTGGCTTTTAATTACCATCATGGAAAAACTAATGCCAGCAATGTACTTAATGTGCACAAAATAGCTGAAATTACTGCTTATATCATACAAGTAACAAATTACACAATGGGTAAACGATCAAAGTAAATTGAATTGATTGAAATTATAATTGATGGTAATGAATATATTTTTGTTTTTCTAACACTATCAAAGACAAGCAGATGACTCTTTGAGGTCACTATCAGAAAACTACATAAAGTTACAGACAATATCTTTTAGACTTGATGCTGAAAACTTCACTAACGCCTTCAGGTTTGGACTAGTGAACAAAGCACTCCCCTTCTCAAATGTATCTTGAATCATGATTCATCGAACATAATCACGTGCCCCATTCTGTAGTGATTCTATGCATAGGTAAGTCAATATTACACTAACATGCATCATCTTTTCATGTGGAAAAGATTTCAGGGACGTAGTGAAGGCCACTTCCTGCTTTAGCACCTCATGTCCCCCCCTCCCATTCTGTTGCCTTCTGGATACTCTGTTTAGAAAAACTCAAACTTTAATCACTACTTTTTGAACATTCAATCTTTCATGTTTTTGAACGACTTATTTGTAATTTGCACTGGAGAGAGAGAAATATGGAAATATACTCTAGTCTTTTTTTGGTTGAGGAATATTGGACTTTGGATATGGTCCAATATTGGACCATATATGTTTTGGTGTTTTCTACCCCAACAAAAGACGTTGTGACTTTAGGGTAGTTGAGTCTATAACATGTTGCTGCTGGTAGCAAACTGATCTTTCTCCTCACTTGGAAAACTGCTTTTCCCAATGAGTTTAGGACCAATGCTCTCCTAATCTAACCTGCTCATCTATTGATTGAGCCTGAGTGGAAACCACCATCGATCGTCCTCCTGTCTGAGAGGTGTTTATTTGTGTTTGTGTGTATACATGTGTATAAGGTGCAATATGTTACTATGGAAGCAGACCATCAGATACATCTTCTGTCTTTTTGCTCCTGACACCCAATCTTTCCTTACTAAAGTCTCCGAGGCATTCACCTTAGTTTCACCATTTGCTCTCAACGCTCAAATACTGTGTACCTTAAAAACAGGTATGTGTGAAGCAGTCTTATCTTTTGATGTGCAACGCACCTGCACATTACACAGCAATCTACTCAGCAGCCAAAAATGTAATTTCACCACACCGTCCTCTGCTGAAACCAAGCTGCAAATAACAACTTTGTGGAGTTGTTCTCGATATTTGTTCTATTGTCCATTAGACTGAGATGAAAGCTCTACACAGACGAGTTATTAGTATCGAGCTATGTTGAAATATTTATTCATATTCCCTGAGATCAAGGAAATGCATTCATCTTCATGTCTGAAACCTGCTCCTGTTTTTGACCTCTTGATGTTTAAAACATGGTCACATTTCCTCTTGTTTCACATGTCTCCACTCTCTTTTTAAAATGATTATTCGGAAGCTTCCGGTTTGAAATTGCGCTCTATGGGAGTGTTATTATTGCATATAATGCATAAAATTATGAACTCCTACAAATGAGAATTGTGCAAATTCAGATTTTTTTCTGACATATAATGATTAATATTGATTGTTGCAGACTAAACTCCCGAGTCTAACGATTTTAAATGCTTTTACATGATTATGTGCATCATTGAATAACTGTAAATTTTACAATAGTTACAGAACAAGACATTGGTTATTCTGACAGAATAAAACATAATTCCTTCAGTTTAAAGGCTAATGAAGCGAGATGTTCGTATTTCTTTGATCTGCAGCAGTAATCACCAGCAGTTACAGGATAAACGATGGATCCTCTTATGATTAAACACCAGCCCAAATGGGATTATTTTGGTTTCATATCAGGCCCCCTGAGTTAAACTTCAAAGCTGACCTACTCAAGGTGAACACAGTGGATAATGTCCTTTTCCCACTGCAACAGATTTATAAATGCACATACTGCTACTGTATGTGCATTTATAAATCAGATAGTATTGCCTTTAAAGAGATAAACTGCATGTTTGGGAACTAATAAAAGAGTATTTAAGGGATTTTGGTAACTTTGATTGTATTAAATTAAAGTCAGAGCCCTCAACATATCCTTCTGCCTTTGTCTAGCTAATCATTAAACCGTTTTGCATTAATTTGGAACATTTAAATAAAGACAGATTGGAGTCTGACCTACTTGGAAAAGTTTTTGTTTTATTGAAACAGGGTATTTAATATTTAATAAAACACTTATTGCAAAAAACAATGACTCCAGTAAGAAATATGTTACAAATTCTCTTAGCAAGATTAAGGAATAACTTGTGTTGATCAGTAACTTTAGTTCAGTTTTAATGAGGAATTCACGACTGACTCTTGAGCATGTGCAGAAATTGATGTAGCAGCACCGGTGATGAGGGGGCAGGGGTGTGTGTGGGTGGAGATTAGTTGTTTATGCTGGACGTGCACATCAGTCATCACCCATGTGAATGGGACACAGTAAAAGAATCAGAGAACATTGGAGAATTTCTCAGCTGTGATTCTAACTGATGAATAACAGAATAAACCTAAACATTGGCTGTTTAGGTTTATGCTGAAGATATTAGGGCTGCACAGTGGCTCCTGAACCCAATGGGATAAGGGTGTAAGAAAATGGATGGATAAAGATGTTAAGCATGACTGATTTTAAGCTCAATGGCTGTTTGACACCCTGTGTGATTTAAAAAAAATTAAAACATCTCTTATATTGTCCATAACTGAAGGCAATCAGTTGAAGCAATTTATTGAAAGCAAAACGTAGGTCTCTGTTGAACCTAATAGGACGATTGTAAAAGATCAAATTTTCTTTTCTTCTCTACTATGTTTTTTGTTAATGTTCAGGCGTTACTTTAAATTGCGCCTGATCCAGGAAGCAGAATCCTGCTTCCTGGATCAGGCGCAATAATACCAAACAAACAGAAAAGAAAACACTACCAGGTACTTTAGATAAGATGCAGTATTCATTTTTCCCTAGTCAAATGTTTCTTGCCTTGCATCATCCTCTATGTGTCCTCTCCGTGTAAGCACATTGGATGCATATGTCTTCCTGTGATAGTACTTCTGTTTTCATTTAAGAGTCTTTAAAGCTGATATTTTTCTGTATTTATTTTGCTGACCGTGTCTGGGCATGCTTGGGCGTATTTCAATTTAGCTCCTTCTGATAACTCGGCCTCCTCCGATGGATAATGTAAAATTAGAACAAATGACTTTCTCTTTCTCAGCAGGCAGTTGTGTCCTCTTCCCCCGAGGCATTTAGTGCTGGCTAAACGAGCACAGCTTCTTTCTCCAATTAGAAAAAGAAAAAAATAATAATAATGCATTTAACACATGCCAGCATGTTCCTACTGCTAGATTAATTCGCCCTGCTTTATCGATAGGAACCAGCTGCTTCTCCTGAAGGACTGGACATTACTCAGGTCTCCTTCTTCTTCCATCTACCACATTTTGAAGGGCAGAATTTTGGTCTGCACATCTACAAAATTAAAACCTAAACGCGGTTGGCTGGGGTGCATTTGCCTTTACGTAACATCTCATATACGCTGACATAATCTTCTTTTCATGTTTGTTTTTAGCACAGATTGTAGGGTTCCAGAGAGGGAGGTAATCCTGTAAGCCTGTTTAAGTGTGTAACATTATTAGTATGACATGACGTGAATGGCAAGCCAGGTTGGTTTAAATAAGTGTCGCTCCTGGGAAGCACGTTTAGATGAAGGTAATATTGTGTTGTGTGTAACTATTTGAGTTATGAGACGATTTGTCAGAGTGGAGCATGCTGCCACGCTGAGAGCTGCTCCAGATGACTTATATCTGTCTGTTCAGCTGAAGCAGGAGGAGGAGGCTCAGGAGCAGTCAAAGTCATATCTTGAAGCCATTTTGCTCCATCACAATAACCAGATCAATATTCGTAATATTGATAGTCTCTGCTGGGATATATTTGTGTGTGGGAAAGATGCCTGTTTTAAAAAAAGACATGAAACTCGTCTTGTAAAAACGAGGACAATTCTCATTTTAACAAGATTATGTGCGTTTAAATTCAAACTTACTTTTGTTGAACAGTCTGAGAATGCTAAATAAATCACGAGTGGACCTAAACAAGGAGGACTTTTCTGTGGTCTGTAACTACAAATTACTAACAAAATATTGATCTAGTATTTTCATGGAGCAGATCTAAAATATTTGCAGATTTTAGCTATTTGCAGGTGATTAGTAGTCATCAACTTCTGCAAATACCAGGGGTTTATTGGGACACGTAACCTGATTTTCTCATTAGTCTAACTTTGTTTTCTTGTCTTAGGTCAGTAAAAATTATGAAAATTGCTTCTATTTCCTAAATACCAGAAATATAAGGTATTGTTTGGGGGGACTTTAGAAAAGTATTGATCTTCCTGTCTGTTTTAAAAGGTGCAGACAGGAAAAGGTGCAGATTGATTTTAATACAACCTTCACATTACATAATTTACTGATAAATGTTTATATATTGCGGCAGTAGAATACCTCAGTGTACAAAATCTTTCAGCTCAATAAACTTTGGTGATATGGGTGTTTCTTGGATCCGATGTAGAAAATCTTCAAATACACTATTTTTCAGTTTCTGATTTTCACACTGTGAGCTTTTGTGTTTGGGAATTTTAATTACAGTAAGACCAAAATTTCTGGCTGCTATAATTTATTCAAGACATTGCAAAAGTAGAAAACACATGGCAAATACTTTGAAGGTTTAGCTGTACTTTGCATTTATGTGAATTTGTCATTTGTGAGACTGTGGAATGGTCAGGTTCTATTTTTAAGCATATTCGGTGTGAAAAAAAATCCTTTAACGTCAAATAAAGGTGATGATACAGTCCGCTGATGCTACAAGTATTAATAATTGTCAGTAATTTATTTTTTAGTGCCAGCCACACATTAAGAAATTAGTCACATGCAAATTGGGAATATTCCTACAAAGTGATTGACATTTTTAAATTAATCCTTCAAGATTCATTTAGCATGTATAGTGTTTTAATTAGTTGCACTAAATGGAAATGACCAGCAAAGCAAGAATAAGCTAAATCTTTTTCTTTTTTTTTTTTTACAGTCTGTTCAGGCTGATTGCTAATCTACAACCTGGGGAATGAGGAGATACACTTTCATGTTTGACTCGTGTCCATTTATATTACATTTGAGAGAAACATCTGATGGCTTTACTGTTATATTGAACCACCAAATTAAGAAAAGGTCAGAGTTTGTCTGAATTCCCTTCTCCATTACCAGAGTTGTAGTCCCACTTGAAAAGGTCAGATAAACACAAAGTGTGAACAAAATGTAAGAACCTTCATTGCTGTGATGTCTTGAATGAAGTGAAGGGTTGTGTGGTCGCTGACACAATGTTTTTTATTGCTAAAACATTTTACAGCTTGAAAAGTGAGTTTATGGCAAACATCAAACTAAGATTTTCATTGGAACAAAAAAGGAAACACTTTTTAAATGTAGCTTCCAAACAAGTACACACATGCAGACAGACAGGAAGTTCAATATTTTTCTAAAGCCCCCTTTGATTTATCAAGAGCCTTAAGTGTCCTTTTTTTTCCTCCTTTTTGGAGTCTATCAATATTCCACATATTGACTTGGTATTATTTGCCCCCTCTATCTTGTAAAAATGATCTACATTTATTAAACTGAGGGTATATCTTGTCCATAGCTCTCTCTCCAAATGACTCCATTGATTTAGCTCTTGACTTGGCTGAGCTTTCCTAAAGCCTAAATTTTCTGCTAATGAGGTTATTCTGTTATTGATATGGACCACCAGAAATGTTTGGGTGAAAACTAACGTGATACAGCATCTGATCACAATGCTACTTCCACCTCATTTTATTGTAAATATGTATTTTCTTTTTGTGATATGCAGTGTTGTTTTTGTGACAAACATTTTGGAGCTGTGACACAAAACTTAAGCTTTTGCTCATGTGCACTGTAACACAAGTTTTAGAATAGCTGTGTAAAAATAGTATATTTCTTGAAGTTTTATTAGGAGCAAAATTCTTTTTTTTTCTCACATCTGCTTATTTGTTCAGAAATACACAGAACAAGGAATATGGAAAAGAGTTCAAGGTTAAGGTAATTACAAGGGAGTTAAAGAATGCAACAATGAGTGACTATCAGGAGGATTGACCGTGGCAAGGGTATTTCAGAGAAAATGCTGAAAAAGGCGGTTTGAAGAATCAGATGTTTGAGAGGTGACCAGGCTTGTGAATAATACTGCAGGAAGGAGAGGGTCCAAGCAATTCACAGGTAATAATAGCCAAGTTAAATTAATACCAGATTAAGGGGAAGGCAGGATATGTACTTGAAATTGTGAGCCAAGATCCACAAAGATAATGGACATGGCAAAAGGTCCAGTGACCATAATCCAACATATTAGTCAGACCAGAATCCTTGCCTCCCCCAAAATAGCTGATTTATTTTTATCTATTAAAAAAGAGAGATTTTAGTGGTCACCATGTTTGAAACCTCCACAGAGAAAGTATACAATAAGAGGGATCAGCATGGTCAGTGAGATTTTTTTAAAGTATATTGGTAAATGTCATTAATATGAATTTTTTATATCTTGTGAGAATGCACACTGAGAAAAATATCAGAATAGTTGGAAGTCTTCAGTAGCAGACCATTCATCCAGATAGTTTTTATGATGAATGAGTCAACACAGAGACATGTTGCTGCAATTTGATCATTTGCTTGGCTTGTACTGTGCAGCTGACCTCTTTGTGTCTTTGTTTTTAACTTAATCTATAGATAAATACTAAATAATCTTGTTATACATTACTTTTTTTATTTTGGCACCAATTTTCAATATGGGAGTAAATTCTGAAATTGTTTTTCATTGATGTCCTTTTCCACTATCCCCTTTTTTAATTTTGATTTGGAGAATCTTTCTTTGGCTGTGAACTCAAAGTAGAGCTTTTCCTCACTTTTTGCCTCCTTATCTGTCATTCAGATAATTACACTTTAGCTATCTCTGATTTCCTCTGCCTACATCGGGATGCTCCCATGAGTTACCTCCTGCCGGACCACTTTGACACAATTGTAAATAACAGTGTTGAAGGCCATAAATCATGGTAATTCTTCCAGCAGACCTCTTGCTCAGATTGAGCCTGTGATTCTTGTCCCGCGATTGTAAATTAGGTGGAATTGAGGGAATTGTGCACAAAAGGGGCAATGGATAAGGAATGTCATCAGTTGAGTTGTTATATTATTTAAACCTACTTTATAGGTATCATGCAAAAAGTGAAATCATTTCACTAAAAGACAACTTGAAGATAAGTTATTTTGCCACTTTTGCTTTTTAAGGTGGAGGTTTTGATCTGAATTGTGTAGAAATATGAACTATTTTCCCACAATCAGTGCAGTGTTGTAATTAAGTATTTCATTCCCTTAAATGTTTTACTTTTATAGAAAAAAATGCAATGAAGCATTTATAATTACTGGGTCTTTTACAGTGCTGTGAAGAAGTTTCTTTGCAGATGTGATTTAACTCGCATTGGAGCATTAATGGCTTGTTTAAGGCCAGAGAAAATGTTCCCATGTGCTATCAGGAAGAAATTTTGTAGTTGTAAAAATATCATTTTAAATCTAAATCTGCCATAAAAACCAATAATTTGGCCTTAATGTTATAAACATTTCACCAACCAAATGTCCCAAGTGTGTATTCCATAATATGCCTCATGTCCAGCGTTCAGTCAGACAGGAAAAGTCACAAGACTTTTTTTTTTCTTCCTTTTTTTGGCAAACAGTGAGTATTCACATCACATTTCCCTCCTCCATGTTATATAAATTTATGCAAAATGGCTGTGCCCAGACTCAGATGGTTAGCACACAAATGTGTTCCAGTTTTATTGTTTTGCTAAACACACAGAAAGTCAACAAGCACTCAATGCTAATTTATTACTTGAAGTAATGGTTCATTTGCAAAAATCTGCATATGATGGGGAGAAGTCTGATGTGTGATGGCAGGAGTGATGAGAAGCTGATTCCCTATGGTGCTCTTTGAGGCTTCTCTCACTATTTGTATAATTGATTCCTATTTCTTCTGCACAGTCATAATGACTGTGGGAACGGGTCTAATTCTACTTCAAATGAATCAACTGTCAACTAATTTAACTGAATTCATTCAGGCTAAAACGAAGTTTGCTTTGGTTGAAAAGATCAACTCTCTAACTTGGAGAGAAACAGATATTTAGCATTTTTTTCTGAAGATTTTGATGAAATTGTGGATGTATTTTGAAAGAAAATATACAAAAAATAAAATTACTTTATGCACCCAAAACCAGCCAGCCTGAACTAAAAATGACAGATATAGCAAAAAGAAATAAATCGTACTATATGGAAACTTCAAAATCAAACAAGACTAAAACAAACAATGTAACACAATAAAAAGAAACCAAAAATAAATGTAAATCTTGAATGCAAGATGCATGTTTTTGTCAATTATCTAACTGCATTCTGTAGTTATGCATTTTATTTGTTATGCTGACAATTTTAAAAGTTGAAACGTTGAAGCTTATTGCTGTTGCATTGAAATGCTAACTGGTTTCTATTTTTCTGTGTGGAGCTGTTGTCAGTTTCTTCTCAGAAAGATGCAAAACAAGTCTTTTCTTTTATGCTGCAAGAACTAAATTAGCATATTGGGTTTTTTTTGCATGTCAAAAACAGTAGTAACAGTAGCAATAGCAAACTGATGTAAGCTTTAGTTCAGCGTTTTAATGTCAACCTGACTCCAAGCTCCTTCAAAGGTTTTCACAATAAAGAAAGAAACAATGCGCTTTTGTACTTCTCTTATTTTATTTATATAGGCTTGTTTTAGAGTGTAGAAAAGCTTATCATTCAGGCTGTTTGTCTTTGAGGCAAAATGGTTTTGAAGGGATGCATCAACACAACCAGACCCCCTCCGCAGCCTCCCCCACCATATAGCAGGTAAACATAGCGTCTCTCTGTCCTCGTCACACAAGCTGACGGCTGTTGCATACTGAACAGAAGAGACAGGAGCTGTCTCTCAACCCGAAAGAAAAAACAAAACAAACAAAAAACAACGTCATTCCTTTTCAATCAGATCAGCCATCCTATTTATACATATTCTTCTAAATGTGAGCCCTAAGTGACATTTATTCTGCTACTCAATAATGCGAGTTGGAATACGGACTGTATCCTGCTAGTATTTTGCCTTTCAAACAAGTTTTACGTGTTTGGTTTTCTAATAGTTTCATTTAGTACCCCATTCCTATTCTATTGCAAGTGAAGCAGCTAATGGCAACTTCCGAGCATTCATTTTTACAAAATATTTACAAAGACGTCATGAATAAGTATAATTTGGTCTGCTAATCGCTTGTCCTGGATTATAATTTGAGGCAAATGCCTTAGTTTTTGAACCAATCTAAATGTTTCTAAGCATCTTACAAAATTAATTGGAATAAAACCAGATTTATTTCAGAATCTCCATGAATAAATTACCTTTGGGTTATTCGGTTTGATTGTTTTTGAAGGTGGTGTTTCTGTTTGAAGGTTGGTCTGCCGAGGCCCACAATCCGCTTTTAACATTCCTTCTGAAAACACAATCTTTCAAGTTATTATTTTCAGAACATTTTTGTGAAATAACACAAACAGATTCAAACTTAATTTTAATTATATTTTTCTATAGCACAGACCTATGAGTTTTGCGTGGCCTCCTTGACACACTTCAAAGAATCCAGATTCTTAGCCTGCAAATCAGTTTTGTGTCCAAGATTAGACCTGTGCTTTCGCATGGCAGCAGACTTACATTTGGTATTATGGTGAGGCCCCAGAAATGTCCTTTTTTCCCTTCCATCAGCATCATCCTCACACCTACAATGGCCACATGAAGGCAGCAGAATGGGCACAGGAGCTTAGTGTGAATGGAACTAGAGATTACAGAAAATTGGTGAGGACAGGATAAGGATAAAAGTTATTCTAGTTGCTTAGTTTCCTTCAGCAAACCTCGACCTCTTGTCACACAGCATGGGAGAGCATATCTGTATGTGAAAACTCATTGGCTGTACCCGGGTATATCCATGTATCTTATTTCTCACCTGAGAGTACACGCAGTGCTGCTGGTGCCAAGAACAACAAGCGCATCAGTATCCATTCTCCGGGAGCTTGTTTGTCACCCGAAACATGCTGCTCGTCTTAATGAACTGATTGTAATTACAGATACTGGGCTTGAACTTGCTCAGAAAGGCAAAAACAAAAGCACAACAATAATTTACACTGGCTTGAGAAAGGATTTACTGGTCCATGTTTCTCTGCAGTTTGCTTAGAGGCATACTTCCAAATATTAGCACACACAGCTGCACATGCGCACACACTCAGCTTGGAGAAGTCCAGAATTTGATTCCAGTATTTTAAAGGTCCAGATAATTATGACAAAAACAAAAACAACAACAACAAAAAACATGTCCATTTCCAGAATTAAGTCGTAAATATTCTGTGCTGTATTCTTCTTTTGTTCCTTGTCTCCTTCTTACCTACATTGTGACATTTTTCATCCTTCCTGAATACCTTTTGGTCCTCCTTCCTTTGTCCCTACTTCTTCCCCTTTTTCCTTTTCTTTTTAATTTATTTTGTTCTGTTCTTGTGTATTTACTTCCTTCCTCTCTTCCCTCTTTCCTTCCCACCCTTTCTGTTCTTTATTCCTTCTTATGTTTCTTCCTTCCTTCCCTCTTTGTTACTCTTTACTTTTTTCCATCCTTCCTTCCCTTGTTTTTTGTCCCTCCATGCCAAGTGAGCCCCGAATGAATATGAAATTCGTGCTAAAGACTGTTTGCAAATTTCTTACTAAAAGTGCACATAGGATATGAGTTTGCATCTAAAAATCCATCCATGGCCAAAATAACAGGTGAACGTATATAACCATCAGCATTATTAATACGAAGCACAATTTAAATTAGAATTCTGGATCAAATGTGACTTTATTGTTTTGGGTCAAGAATCATCAATTAGTCTGATGTAGCGGTTTTCGAAATCATATTTTTTTTTATGTGCAAATTTTATTCAATGTCCTGGAGGTAATTTCTCATCCTCATAAGAGTCCAATTAAATGTGGAATGCAGAAAAAAAGATCAATAATCCCTTCATTAATACCTAGGGATGTGCCTGGGCTCACTGCCCTGCTCAATTAGAAATCAGCAATATATCTTTTTCTTTTTTCTGCCTCAAATACTTTAGCAGCCAAAATGATGAGTTTGCATGGAGATCATTTTCGGTAGACTAATTGTGTAATAAGAGCCTTTACCATATAGAATTATGTGTGAGGGCAAAAATGTTTTTCATCTTTTTTCACATCATCTTTCCTTCTCCGTCACACATGGAGAGACTTGAAATCCGTGTGTCATTGAATGTAAAAAACAAACCACGAGCTTGTAGAGTTACTTATTCTATTTCTGTTAGTAATAATCACTGTGTGTTTTTCACATAATTTGTCATGTAGAATCTTTTCTTATGAACATACAGAACATTTTTTAATTTGTCAAAATTATTTCTTAATAATTCTCTTCAAAATCTCACATTCTTTGTGGAAATGTGTAGATGAGTGTCTGATAGCCATTTATCCTCTATCTGATACACACAAAATGTAAAAATACAACAACAAAAGGTCCAATTGCAAAAATGAGATTCAGAAAACCATGAGAAATTAGTCGCATCAGGTTGAGTTTTCAAAGAGAAATATGGTGTGAAAAAGAAACCTACTGACTTGCTTCAGTACAGTCGTTGTTTTTGATTGTCCTTTCAAGTTTTTACCAATCTGATGAGTTGGTAAAAACCTTAGCAGACAAACCGTGTCATTGAGGCTGTCGTGAATGCTCAGGCTTGTTAGCATGGCCACCTTTGACAGTAAGTTATTTCTCCATCATTATCACAGCTGCAGCATTTACACAAATGTGATTGACAGCGCTGAGACTCTCCTCGTGGCTCTGATTGCTTGTTTCTGCATTTTTGCAGATAGCCGAAGAAGCACTTCTGCCATCTGCAATGGCAGTTTTAAAAAATATGTAAACAAATATTTTTATAAGTTACATTCTGTCACTAAATTTGATTTTAAAGCAATAATACTGACAATTTCTCCAAGTGTAATTATTAAAACTCGTAACAGTGTCATCCCGGATGGTATTTTTTGCTTTTATGATTTTTATTCCTTTTCTGATATTTGTTCCTGGGCTAAAAAGTGACGGAATAGTTGGAAAATAAAACCATGTTTTCTGGTAGCATGACTTAAAATATTAATCCGGGTGGCTGTTTTGTATTCCTCTCTGTTCATCGTATCAGAAATGGATAAACAGTCTCTACAAGTTGTACTCAGCCTTTCACTTGATTTGTTTTGTCTGGCTTCCAACATGCTGCTTGCTTCAAATGTGGTGATATTTTTGAGTATTTAAAGTTCCTTCTCCATTCTCGCTCTTTCTTCCTATACGAAGTACAACTAGTGGTCACCTGGTAGACAACGATGTGCCCCAAAATCAGAGAATTACTAACCAGCTGGCATTTTTTAAATTTAATTTTTTAAGCCATTTTCTGTTGCTAGAAAACTGGCACTGGATTGTGCTAAAGTCTTTCTATGGAAAAATATGCACCCTGCAACATATTGTTTATAAATTTGGTTTTGACTTCTATATTCTCAGCATTTCAATCTCTGTTTGGATTTTACTTGTGGAATGAAAAACTCAGTAACAGAAACCAGGAAGGCTGAGCCTTTCTCTCAGCTATGGTCCAAATGATGTAGATAATGCTGTTAAAAAATCCTTGCATCCTTTCAAAGTTCTTCTAATTTTACGTGACTTTTTACTTACTTCTATTTCAGCTCAAACACATTTTGAAATCAATAACCAAAGTAAATATGAAAAGTATTTGTCAAATGATTATTTATTAGGTAACATTTCTGCAAAAAATGTTCCAACTAAGCCCATATTGGAAACTTTTAAGGCCTGGCAGTGTTAAGTAAACATCAGGGTTGATTACTCCTGGGAAGGTTCACCACTATTCAATGGTTTATCCCTTTGAAGATAATAAATTTCACTGGGGTTTGAAGTCCTTTTTCTGCAAGCCAGGATATTAGACCAATAAAAACAATATCAAGTATAACAAGTGAAGAGTCTGGAAGGTGGGACTAAAAAAGGGTTCATAAATGCACAATTAAGGAATTGAATTGTCTAGTCTGGAATTCCTTCTCATAGTTACATAGATGGCATTAAATGTTTTGACATCACTTAAATGCATATCTCTATTTAAATAAAGCCGTTAGCATCTCATGATTTCAGTTAGAAAAACAGACTTTAGTTGAATTCAGAAAATAATTTCCTTTTGACGTTCTTTAAATAGCTTTGTAAAAATTCCCAGTGACAACACAGAGGGTTTCCTTTCACATTTTTTGGCTGTTCTTATAAATTCTTATCTGTTCCTGGAGGAAACAGGACGTACCCTTTTACCCAAGGACTTGCACAAAATTGTTGCGAAAGCTAAAAGTCTTCGAATACGTGAGCTCGGTTGGGAATATATCTTTCTAAAAAAATGTTTCTAGATCAAATTACTGTCGCAGCATTTCCCTCTAATTTCCGTGTTTATATGTGTATTATGTTTTTTTTTTTTTTCATTTGAATGAGACAATTTGTATTGTCAAGATTGCCTTGATAGGAATTCAACATAGAGCTCAGCAATAAAAACTTAAATTCCTTTTATTTCCCATTAAACTTTTTACTCTTACTCACATTTACAGGGTTTTGCATTATAGCATCTTTCCTACCATGCTGGCTGGCCTTAGCAGATGCTCTCAGTGAGCAGGTGATTTTGGTGCAGACCGTGAACTCTGCAATGCAGAGGCAGTCTGAATGACTTTACACAAATTGTTGTGTCGGTATCATTAAGCTCTACATAAACATCCCCCAACGCTGAGACCTGGAATCTGAAATCACTGCATACTGAAGGAAACTTTTAGATATCTGAAACATAATGGAAAATAATTTTTTCAACTTGAGTTTTTTCTGTGAGTTATTGTTGCTATACTATTTGAAGAAGATAAGTACCTGAAAATGTATGATGTTTAAGCTTATTACATGGTGCTTTTTGATCGGCTCTTATATAATTAGTACAAATGGATGTAAAACATTTACTTATTGTAGAAGTCTGGCAGTCCAGGAGTCTTTTGACCATCACTGTCTAATGGTTTTTCAGTATGGGTTTTATTTTTGTAAACAAACATAACTGCTGGATTCTAGACTTATTTCTTGAAGAAATGTGATGTGCACATAGACACTTAAAAAGCACTTCCACACAGAGTTGTCCTTTCTTAGATCCCAAGTGAACGACTGCTTCTTACTGCCAGATGAATATTTTTGAACGGATGTGGAAAGAGCAAGTTAGCAGTTCCTCTCTATTTGCTCGTCATTTACACATTTATAGTGGTTGTAATTAATTAAGCCTCTCAAAGTGGCAACTGAAGCTGTCATACTGATGTGAGATGATAAAGTGTAAACGCTTTCTCATGTTTTATAAATAAAAGTGAGAGCCTTTATTTCCAGGTCAGTGGTTATTTTAGAACCATTTACATTTGAATTTTAAAGTACCCTCTTTTTTTGGTGCTTCCTTTAAGTGTTGAGAGTTTAAACTGAAATATTATCCCAAACCAATTTAAGCTTGAATGTTTTTTTTGAAAACCTTTAGGCTTAAAAACAAAAATAAATTTTACCTTTTACGTGCATTCGGTTAAAATAGGTTAAATGGCAACAGATGCTCTGTTTATATGTTGCTGTTTTGCCACGGGAGCTGAAATCATTGCATTTCAGTTCCAGGCAACAAACACAAAGCCAGTGTAAAGTGGTCTTGGTGGTTTATTCCTTAGCAACATAATCCCACTGCTGTAAGTGCACAATTGAGATCAGCCATGCAGAAAAAGTGTTGCACACAGACTTAAGTACAATAACTTTCTTTAGCGACTTTTACTTAAATCAGGGAACTTTGCTGGAAAAGACATGCCACATGCCCCCTCGGCTGCACGACAATGAAGAATGGTTGCGCGCTGATTCCACTCCCGACTTTCACTATTCATATGCTAATCTAAAGCCTCCAGCACACCCCTAATTACTTATCCTTCATGTCCTGATTCACTTCATTGATCAGCAGACACATTCAAGACCTCAGAAAAGGAACCTTTCTACAAAGGTCCACTTATATGCTAAACACAAAGAAGCAGATTTCAACACACAGCCACAGGAATGAGGCACAGCTCTGCACGTGAATCAACCTATCAAATCAAACGACAAGTTTTTAATCATTTTTTACTTTGCGTTGCGATGACAGGAGATGGTGGAAATACAGTATTTATCATAATTAGTTGAAGGGGTGTTTGTATAAAAGATAAAGCATGATTCAGCTTCCTTTTGACTTAAAGTCCACTTGTCTGGTTTGAAAGTTTGCAAAGCATTTTTTTCAAAAAGGAACCTAAATCAAATAAGCTCTTTCATACACAACACTTTGGACAAATCCTTCTAACACAGTAACATCTCTCTGTGATGAAAAAAGAAGACAAGCAATGTATTGGTAGATTATACAAACAACTTCAATGTAATTTAGAGGGAATTTACATGAGCGTCAAACACAAAAAGTATTTACTTATGCAGTGGAGCAGAAAGGAAAAGGAAAGATGCTTTACATTTCAATTTTTAATAATTGAAAAAATTTTATTCAAATGTATATACTCTCTTTATTCTGATACCCTTAAATAAAACCCAAGAATGATAACCACCCTCGTAATTAATGTGTTAGAAAAACTCATTATGAGAATCAAGTTATGCAGACCAGGGAGGATATTGTGTCGAAGTTTAAAGCACCTGATAAAACTATAACATAACCCTTGAACATCTCACTGAGTACTGTTAAATCCGTCATTCAAAAATAGACAAAAAATAGCTACAAATCGACTAATACAGGACTGCACAAATGAGCTGAAAGACTGACAAAAATGGCATAAATCAAAAATGGCTGAGTGGAAGAGCTGCTGAGACCTACAGCTCAGCTGGAAAAAATGTGTGTGGCACAAACCTTACTGGACCTTACTGGAACAATGACAAGAAGAGTCTGGCTTAAGGCATAGTAAATGAAAGTTTTTTTAAAATCTTATTCTTTGTGGTAGAGAAATACTCCAAAACACCTTATATACAGGGAAAAGTTGCTCAGCAAAGTGTTGACTTTATACAAATCCACACAACACTATTAAGATCTTTATTTTTAAGATAAACTAAAACATTCTTTCCACTCCACAGTTATGCACCTGTTTGAACTGACCGATGAATAAAAATTCTTATAAGATGCAATGATGTTGATGGCTGTAACATGACACAAGGTGAAAAAGTTCAAGGAGAAGAATAATTTTGCAAGGCATCAACGATGTAGGTACTTCAAATGGTTGTGTGTTTACAAAAAGTTTAAATCATGAACATGAGCTAGAAACCGGATTATTAGTCCTTTAATGTAAGATAATGTAAGGTATGTTGCCCCTCCCTCCTGTCTGCAAGTACGTGTCCCGTGTGACCGGTGTATCACACACAGCACCGGGGTCCTCTATAAATAACGTAATGTTCACTTACAGAGTGAGATGGGTGGGGGATGTCTAGGCAGATGGATGAAGTGTTGCGAGCATGTTTGTGTTGTTCCCGTCTTCTTTGCTTACTTACTGCTGTTGGTGGCCCATTAACTTTTATATGAGACAATTCAATTGTGTGGAGCGCAGTCTCTGACCTTCAGGCGCAGAGTCACATTCACAGAGCACCTCAGGCTACTGTAATAATTTCCGGGAGCAAGCAGCAGGCACCCGCTCCTCCAGCTTAAGCAGCATGGTGGCTAACCTCCTCTCACCACATGGCAGGACGGGTTACCCAGCTGCACTGCTGAGTAAGTGTGCATGTTTTGGCAACCTAATGTCAGATTAAAGCTTTATACTGACTTGGATTGTCACTTGGTAATTTTTCCCCTGAGGCCTGCAGATGGATCACTTGGAGTAACATTTTAGCTCTGACATGCTTATCAGCTTGTGTGTTGGCTAGAGCTAAGAAACTGACAGTGGGTCTATCAATGTAAAACAACATTTTGATGCTTAAGTGGAAAAAATATCCTGAGGTGGAAAGAAGCATTTGGCTCCTTCGTTCATGATGGAAAACCTGATCCCACATTATGGTGAGTTAGTTTGAATATAATAGTATTTTTAAAACATACATACAGTTGAAGGCAAACATAATATCATTTTGCTTTGGGATCAGTGCAAACATACACCCCAGATGGATGAACTGAAAAAAATGAAAGTTAATTTTGGGCCCACAGTGTGAGACATTTTAGAGGGTTAGCTCTGATGATCTGATGGTGGCGGATAAACTGTAAGTTGTTTCTCAGCCACTACTAAGCAGCGCATACCTGAGTTGATTGACAGTCCAAAGACCTTCCACCTGCCTCCAATTGTTTATTATTTTTGGCCAACAGTTGTGTATTTCTGCAGGTGGCAAATGCAGCACTGGGAGCAGGCTGAGGAGCTTGAAATGTTTTTCACAGATAATCTCCCATACCATGACATAGTGACAGGTATAGCAAATATGTAAAAGACATATATTTCTATAAATGTTACATACTGCAGCTTTAAAGTGTCTACGGTTTGTCTTGTCTGTCTCTGTGTCGGTTTCTCTTTTCAAGTGAAATGCTGCAACACAAAACTGACTCCATCCGCACAGCAGTGAACCAATTTTAGGACAACTTCTTTTTATAACTCTCTCAAAAAATAAATGTAGGATGTCAAACCTAATGCATTTACTTGTATATCTGGATCTCATAACATTTGCGTTGACTTATTTCAACAAAGTCACCTGATAACTGGATAGGTCTTCATGAAACAAGCAAATACTTTGACTTTTTAATGTAAATACACTCCATTTTATTACCAACAATAAAACCTCATAAAACAGCTTAGAGATGTACTGAGAGAAACCTATACATATATGCATTTAAAAATAAAATGTCTTATGCCGAGTTAAATATTCCTTAGTTTCAGCAGAACATTAAAAATGTATTTGTGACATTGCGATACAAGCTTCAACTCTTATTGTTTTTCTCGTCACAACTGCTTCTTTGTCAAAACTAATGATTTCCTTCCTTTTGTTTATGAGGCCACCACAGGAGGTCCATGCAGTATACTCAGACAAAGAGGAAAGCTGCTGTACTTTATTGCAGATTGGATTATAGGACCTTACTGTGAATCGTTTTAGTGCAAGACACAAACCTTTATCACTATCTCCTAAAACCAGCTGTGCTCAGGAGCCCTGACTTCCATGCATTTCCATGGAATAGCCGACACCCCCCCTCTAACTTTCTCTCCAAATGGTACAGTCCATTTAAAAACGTTCTTGTCATCTTTCAATGCTCTGTGTCCTTTCAACAGTCAGCTGCGGGGTGCACATTTCACTGGGGCAGTGCTGGCTCTCTGACACACACGTACACGCGCAAGCGCACATGCTGCTACGGAGCTCTCAGAAACGCACACACGCAGGCATGCTTTCACACTGACACTCACACCATCTCTGCTGAAACGTATACTCCCTCCCGCAAACACACATTTCCCCTGAACCAGATGCGCCTCTTTCACTGGAAAGGACAAACAGCCCAGAGGATATAAGTTTGTGTTTTCATGAGCAGAAAAGAGTGAGAGGACTGAGAGAGAAGGATTTTATGCCCTGTCAGGAAATGGTCAACTTGTCAACATGACACCGTGTTTGGATTCCCCTCTGTCCCCCAGGCAAAAATCCTGAAAATGATGGATGACAACAAGCAGCTGGCCCAGCGCATCGATGGGGCCATTCAGTCGGCCAGCCAGGAGGTGACCAACCTGCGGTCTGAGCTGAGCGCCACCAGCCGCAGACTTGCTGAGCTGGGGGCGACGGACTCCTCCGCCAGCATGCGGGAGACGGTGCAGCACAACCACAACGGTAAGTGAGCCGCTCCGGGTGTGCAGCCTGCCCGAGTCGTGTGCCGAGAGACGGCAAGAATGTGGAGAAGAGTGAGTGCCCTCCAGATCCAGCTTGTAAAGTGTCGCCACTCGTGAGGAAAGTGCCTATTTTAGAATCGGAGAGCGGATGGTTGGAGCAAGAGTGGGGGAGAGGTTTCTGTTTGACTCGTGTCCGCTCTCGGGTCTCCCAAAATCCATTCTTGTGTGGTATAATTAACCCCTTGAACTTTTGAAGGTGGAGGGAGGTTGGGGGTGTGTGGCGCACTTGTGTCGCGGCAGAGTGGGTAAAGTTACAACCTCTTTTTACTCTGTGTGCTACTTCTCCCTTAGCTGGACAGACGATCGGTGTCTTTTGAGAGAAGGAAAGAGGGCTGGATTTCGGGTTGCTGTGGGTTACTGTTACCAAACCGTTTGAATGGCTGCCCAGTCTGTCCCCTTAACATGTGTGCACGCTGCAGCTACTCTGTGCCGTTTTTTAAATTTATATACTTACTCTGACATCTATATGGGTAACAGATGTTAGCAAGAGTTTCTTCATTGATGCATGATTGTTTTCATCCCCTCAGTATGTGGGGAAATGGGTTTTTACAGCTCCTTTAAACTTCTACCACCACACACACATACGCAGCAGCTCCTGCTGTTTCCATAGCAGTCAGCTGGTACAGTGAACCGAGGGATCGGATATGGTCCATCCGCCTTGGCTCTGCTGTGAAACAACATCTCCCTCTGACACTTCCGAGATCAAGCTCTCTAACAGACCTGCGGTATTTCCTTCCCTACATGTGAAAACAGTTGGTTAACTTTCCGTTTTTGCTGTCAGTGAGTTTCTCAGTCCGCTAATGACCCCTGATTTGCTTTTTTCTTTTTAAATCAGGGAAAATGTGAACGCTGGTCGTCTTACTCAGCTGATTTGGAGGCAGTTTTGAGTGGTGTCAGCTCTGTTTCCAGTGCCTTTGTCTCTGCTTTGTGTGCTGTGTATCATCCCTTTAACACTGATGCACATCCACATTCCTGCTGTTTCCATAGCAGTGTGCGTGTGTGTGTCAATGCAAAGGATGATAAGAATTCCTCTGGGAGGGTTTGATCACTGATGTCACCATCCATTGTTTCTGCTCGCTGGCTTAACTGAAATGATGCTTGAGATGAGAATATTATGATGTGATCTATGAGAATATTTATGAATATTCAAATTTCTAATGCATAGAGTTATTCTTTGCTGGTTCTTGCCTTTGTTTGACCTCTTTGTCCTGAATATCTTCTGTTGTCCCTAGTCAATAACTCCTTTATTTGTTCTACTTCACACCCACTTCTTGCAATTTGCTCTCAACCCCCATTCTCCTCCAGCAGCTCCGTTAAGCTTTGGGTGTATAGCGTAAACAACTGGGGATAGGAGTATAAGGTAATTTATCACAAGTTGCTGTGTTGGAAAAGGAGGTGTGTGGTTAGGGTCGATGGTTCATTGCACAGCCGGTAAAACTGAAAATCCCAAGAGAAAGTGCGTTGGGGGCGAACTCTGTCCCTTCTCTACACGCAGCACTAACCTTTCCAGCAAACCAGCTGACCTTAATTGCATTCTTACTGCCTATGGGGTTTGCATTTGCATGTTACATTCATCTCAGTGTTTGGCAAAAAGGGACTTATTCAAGAATGTGTTTTTGATGGTGTGCAGATAATTTTATTCATGGTAAACCTCCCACTTTCAGTTTGACAACATTTCACATCAGGACATGGTGGAATATGTTTCTTTGAGTACAAGGTATTTACATAAATTTGAGCCTTTTTTGAATAACAGCTAATGTGCGCTGGTTTTTTTTAACTTTCCTAGGGCCGCCTTTTACAAATGTTCCATGTCACTCTGGTTTGAAACTTGTAACTGGCAATGGTCATGTTCATTTCCATGACCAAAATTAGGAACTTACTCTTACCTTTATTTTATATAATAAATCCTTGTTTTACATGTGGGGGTTTACCTTTCCCACTTTAACGTGCAGCTCTCAAAACAGCTGTCCTCTTTATGTTTCTGTCAGTCATTCAAATTGCTTGGGAGAAAATTTTAATTAGTCATTACTGCATTTTTTCTCAATGTATTGAGATTTGGGGGGGCATCTGTTCCTGAACAACTTTTTTGAGATCCATCTGAACCATTTCATTCATATCCGGGTCTGGGCTTTGATTGGTTCATGGGATTTGATTGTTTTCTTTCTCAACAATTCTGCTACCCGCACAGGATCCTTATTCCATTTCATTGTGACCATACTATAGCTTTCATACAGGCAGATTCACATATCTGTGAATGTAATTTATTCTTAGGCCAAGAATAAACACAATACACAAAATATTATTCTTGGACCAAGAATAAATATAATACATGTACACAGAAGAGGTTGAGGGGAATTCAGTGCTGGCTCAATGACTTCAATTTCTATTTCTTCAGGTTCTGTGGCTGCACAAATATTAACCCAATCAATATTAATCAGGTTTGCCACCACACTTCACTGTCAGTGTGAATCGTTTGAGGTGTTCTGCTTTGTTTACTATTTGTAAAACGTTGCATTGCACATTAACAACTCACCTTGCCCAAACTATGTCTTTCGTTGGTGTTTATCTTTATTTAAATAAGCAAATATGATGCATAATACCCTGTATTATGTGAAAGCACCCTGAAACTTTGAAGTGGATGCACCATCTCTTGTTCCAGCCTGTTCCCACCGGAAGCATCCATCTTGAAAAAGCGGTTTTATGACCACCCATCAGTCAGAACAAGACTTTATGCGGTGAAGTTGTTCTCCACCTGGTGTGCGGCAAAATCTATTGGCACTTCACAGTGGGAGAGGGACACTGAATCCTTGCCTCCTTTTGTGAGAACCAAGCCATTCTGAATATGAGGTGCATAAATGTACCATCTCTTTTAAAGTATTCTTGCTGAGAAACAGAAATCCATAAACTCTCTGAATTTTACACTGACTCTCTAAAGTCTAAAGTGAAATGGCATCTCAGTGACATGACTGTGGCCTCTTATTAGACTTTCATTTTTGAGTTAAGATGTTTTTAAAGATCAAAAAAGCTCAGAGTTAACATTGACAATGCTAACATAAAAGAGAAAATGATTTTGGATTTGTAATCTTTTAAAGTAGATCATGTAACAAAAGTACAATATGCTCAAAACATTTGTAGTTGTAACACCATTTTTATTTTTTGTATATTTTTATTTGTTCCATTTATATCCCGTTGAAGAAATTTTTGTTAGTTTTACAAAAACATAATGTCTGGAGTGAGCTCCAGTCTGCTATTAGTCTTTCAGTTCATAGTGAGTCTCACTCTAATTTATGGCAATGTACTGGAGTTGCACTGAGAAATCAACCAGTTGAACTAAATGGTGATGAACTAATAGGAAACCAAAAATCTGAAACCGCTTCTCTATCAGTGTCCCCACCATGTTTAAGCCCTTAAAAGGTCACAGTGACATCAACATCAATCAGTGTGGATGTTGTACCTGAGGGTAGAAGACTTAGAAATCTTTAGGTTAGGCAAAGTAATTTTATTTGTGTGACACATTTCTAGAAACAAGGCATTAAAACAACTATGAAGTTTTACATTTTACCTGATCACTAATGTTTGTCTGTGTTTGCAGTGCTCCAGTTCGACGCTATGAAGTTTACCAGAAATTGCCTGCAATGTAAACAATCAGGGGCTATATGAGTTCTTGGACACTTTGTTCTGTATATGGATCAATAGCATTGAAAAATAAGTATAAATGAAGTCAGACTCTGCACCTATATGGAACAGTGTCACAAAAACATGACGTCTATTTAACCAAGTTATGCAGTCCTTTAGCTTTCTCCCAGTTTATTTGTTGAAAATGGTTTACAGTTGGATGCTCAAACAATAAAGTCTTGATGACTGCCTCGACTGCATCAAACCCTCAGGCAAAAATGTTGTTTTCATTTGTGGTCAAGTTGGAATCCTGTCAGAGTCTCTGTAGGTTCACTCAAGTGTAGAAAATTCTCCAAACACAGTTTAGAGCTTTTTTGATGAATTTCATCTCCACTTGTCACTTGTCTCCTCTGCCAGGGTGTAGGTTTGGCTTGGCATTACCTTTGTCCCCCTTAGTACTTCTGTCTTTCTTTCTGCTTTTTGTCTTTTCTGCTCTCTTCTGTTAATGCATTAGGACAAAAAAAAAGCCTGCTGTGTGACTGAAAAACAAAGAAACAAGAAAATGGAATCTGTAACAGTCATAACAGCCTGTGGTGAATTACCCCAAAACCGTGAAAGTGGCATCAAATCCCATTAATGTTTTTGTCACTGGAAATGGCTCCCTATTTGTCTGCTGTATGGAGATGAGAAACTTAATGACTTGTGTGAGGAAAAAATGATAGTGCTCCTCAGGTTTTATGTTTATGGCACATTTTATTGTCATTTATTTTACAGAGTCACCCAACAGATGGTTACTCATCAAAGCAGTGCCCAAAAGTGCAGCACAAAATTGGACTTGCAGCAACTGCCTTTGGCAAGCATAATTTTGGTCATCTTCTTGAATCAAGCACTGTGACTTTCTGAATTAACTCATATAAGAATTTTACACCCAACTGAGGTTTTATATCAAGGGGAATGATACAAGTCGTTAAGATTATTACTGTTGAAATCTGAGCATGTTGCTGGGGGTTGTAATTAGGTTTGTTTTTATTTTTTTTTATAAAGCATATCAGTATTGAGTGATGCAAGTCGGCATTGGAGGATGCCCACAAGCTTGATAACACCATCACAACTTTGTATTGCAGAGTCAGTATCATGTTGTGGTGGTATTAGGTAATCAGGGAGGCTGGTACACTTCATAAGAGATGGTATTTGGAAGAAATAACATTGTGCTGAACTATTGAAGCAGTGTCTCAAAACAACATCCAGGAAGTTAAACTTGGCAACAAGCTTTAACTTGGTTTTTCTTATAGCATGAATTAAGGACAACAAAGTCAATGTTTTCAACTGGTCAACAGGAATCCCTTATCTTTGTACAATAGAAAATTTGTGAGCAGAGCTAAAAAGGTATTTGTGAGCAAGGTGGCCTACAAACCTCAATCAGCAATGAATGGGCCAACAATTCCAACAAATTGTTCTGATAAGCTTTTGAAAGGATACCCAAAAAACATTTAAGGGAATCTGTTTTAGTTTCTAAATAAAATAAAGTAACATTTTCCCCATATTGATTCTCAAATATCTGGCACTTAGCAAAAACAAACAATTTTGGTAGTTTTGTCTGACTTAAAACATTCAACATATTGAATTTGAATGTTCAACAGTGTTCTTAGATATCTGATTTCTGGTGTAAAATTTATGATTTGAGTACCATAAGTTTGAGGGGTTTTCAGGTAATGTAAATTTAGGTTGGCCTTCATCCTTTAGTCCTCTCATCCTGTAAAGTAAAGCTAGCACCAGCACACAGCGGCAGATGGCTGTAGCATGTGTCCTCAGTTGTAGGTGACATTGCTTGTATTCAAATGCCATGAAGTGCAAATGCTGAGCTGTGTTTTACAAAACTCTGGGCAGAGGGTATGGAGAGACAAAGTGTAAAAGAAGTGTCACTTTTTCACAGTTTGCAAGATCCTTGCAACTGTGTACTAAGAATTCAGAAACAGCTAATTAAAATGTTAATTATTTGGTAGAACGGTGCAGTTGTGGGTGATGGTAGTTGGTGAAGGTCATTATGTTTTCACTGCATCCATTGCTACAGGTAGAGTTTTCTAGACAATACAAACAAGTCCTTGGTTTATTTGTACACCACAGTGTCCAGATTAAGCGTGTTTGCATGGACATGTTCTTCCATAGAAGATAGGTGGAACTCATTTAAAACTGTGTTGCTGCCGCTAATACTGGGATCTGATGGGAACTGCAGGTAGTTGAATGTATTGTGGGATGTAATGCTAAGAAAGTGACCCTGTTGACCAATCTCCACTTTTAGCTGATAGGTTTGTGCTGTAGTCCTGAAATACAACTCATAGTGTAGAATATGAAGAAACTGTAAGCCTGTCAGACATAAAGCCCCCACAGTGGGTTTGGAATGATGTGATGCGACAGCCGGGTGGGTGGATGTGTTGGGGAAATGCTGTGGGTATATCTAAAATTTAATCTCCAATCATTCATTATGCTATAACGTTGTAGCCTGTTGTAGCAATGATGAGGTTTGAGGTACGAGGCGAAATTTACCTGCATTATTACTGCCTTTTTTTATCAGTGTGTGTGTGTGTGTTTGTGTGTGTGTGTGTGCATGATCATTGGAAAAAACTGTAAGTCTGTGTGGATTGGGAATTTTATCAATTGATTATCTTATTGCGCAACAAAGAAAATTAGATATTATTTTTTCATAATCTTCAGCAGAGTCATCTGAAAAAATGTCATTGGTGTAACACAAACACAAAAGATACCAAACACATGAAAACAAAAACTGTTCTAATATAAAATGCTATATCTAATCAGCAGTTCAGCACTTCAAAGGCACTGTCACACTGTTTCCTATCTTGCCATTTCTGCTGGCATATTACAAATATCTTGTGACTTGGATCAAAACACAAAGAATTAAATGAGATTTTGTGGAACTCAAAACCCTGTCTTGTCTTTGAAGTGTGTGTGTGTCGTCTCTGATGCCCTCCTGTTCTGAATAGTAGCTGTGTGGGAATAAGGGTGTAGAATCCACAGTGGTTCTGCATGCTTTAATACAACTGACTGTGAATTACATTTCAGTACTTTACAAGAGCTTCCAATTTGTCAGATAATTCATTCAAAAACAAAGCAAGCCATCAGATCCAGTGTCAAGCATTCAGCACAACTAGTGAGTGAATCTCTAGATGGAAACAACATAGCGCAAGTAGATATTATGTATTGTAATTATTAGGTAATTTGGGGAATATCTCAATTGTAGTTGATTGTGTAGCACAGTGCCCCATTAATGCAGTGTGCCATGGGATTCCTGTCCCATGGCAACCTGATTTATTTGATCAGATTTTGTATTTGACAGTGTCAAAAGCACAGAAGGGGCCAATTCATGTTTCCCCTCTATTGTCCGCTCCACCACAAGGACTGTAACATAAATCAACGTCAATTTTACAATCTGTGTCAACCAATGAGAGACTCAGATTTTTTTGATCAAACAAGTCGCAACGACACCAACACGTCCATACTAAAAGTAGCAGCAAATACATGGCAAACCATGGGTCATTAGGAGCAGAAGAAGAAAAACAACCATGATGTATGTTAAGAATTTCAATATGGGAAGATTATACTGTTTGGTAAAGTTATCCTTCATGTATCACAAGGGAGAGAAAACTGTGTGGTGAGAAAATGTGTCTTTTTCTTCTGAGTAAACAATGTAAAAACAACCATTATCACCTCATCTGAGTGGAACTTTGTCTAAGAACAAGCAGCTCATGTTCGCAGATAGAAGAATGTTCAGGCCATAAGGCGACACTGGAGAAATAGTTTCACACGCCATCATGTCTTCCAAGAGGGAAGACGTTTATTTAATTGGACATGTCTTCCAAATCCAATTAAATAAAAGGCAGATATGCGGTAGTTTCACCGGGGTATTAGTCTGAGACAGTCTGGCGATTCTGCATTTAATGTTACGGTTCTGTTTTTCTGATGGCAGCAGTTCAAAAAGTTGATTGAGAGGGTGTGAGGCGTACCCCACGTAGCTGAGTAATATGTGAACATAATTGAAATAATAGCAGTTCAGTGTCAAACGTTCTCATTTTTAAGGATATACTGTCAAAGACTGAAATGTTTGTTGATGTTGCTTGTTAAAGACATTTGAATGCAGACCAGTTTTGTCCTTTTTAAGCCCTTCTTACCAAGTCTGCCATTACTTCTGTGCTTTTGAATCACTCAACAGCATTTTCATCACAATAGGATGAGATTATTTTGGGTCTAGGTAGGTCAGATGACAATTACTTCCCCTCCTTGCTCAGTCTTTGTCCTTTCCATGAGCATTTTCAGACATACGGGCTGGTCTTGGGTCAAATATCTTCTTGCGCACGTCCCACTGCAGCCGATTAGAAGCTGACAAATAGAGTGGAATCTCGGATCAGTGATTCTTTAAAGCCTCTACTCATGTGTCAAACTGCCTCCACCAACTCAGATGGACCTTTCAAGGGAGATGTGCTTTTGTTTCCAAGTGTTGGTGAGATGCTGCTTTGAAATTACTACATTACTCAGGGAAAAGGGCTTAGATTTCTATATTCCTGTCCCAAAGCAAATGGCATCCAATGTTTACAGACAAGCATAAGTGGGAGTGAAGATGTTCACATGCAAAGCTGGTACTGAAATACTTATCTGGATATTAAGCACTCTCATTTACCTCCTACTTTGTGCTTGGTACCGTGGTTCTGAGTGCTTACGTAATTTCCCCCAATATATCTAAATACAAATGCTGTTTATAAGAGCTTATTGTTAAGGTAAACTAAACATTGTGCCGATGCCAGTGTGGAATCTGTCTTTTCTTAAAGTGAGGATTTCATTTTTTCAGACTTCTTGAAAGTAAGGTTTTGCTAAAAATGATATGACCTGTAAATATGGTGCTATGCAACTCTCTGACCTTTGCCATGTTAAAACAACTCTACTCTTTACAGTGTCAGCAGTTCATGTAAGTGATAATTTGAAGCATTTTAGCCACTGTATTGCTTGCATTTACTCAGAAGGCTTTTGTAGATCATGATCCAAAACGATACTATACTATTTTGAGACGTGTACACTGAAGTGTATTTGGCCCATGTAAGTATGGAAATGTCCATAAAATAGCATTCGCCTCAACTATTTTTGTCTTGACAGTCATAATCTTTTATTTAATCTGAGTTAACAGTTTAAGCTTTGATCCTTCTACTATGGGAGTAAATGAGGAAACGTTGCTTGTCTTGGAGAACCAGAGGTCTATAAATGAAAATGCATTTATCAGTGACAATTTCCAATGTAATGTTTCTTAATGGGAGCTAAATACAGGAGGAGTTTGTATAAGAATGAAACCTTGTATGAGTTGTTTTATGTAATAGCCCTTTTTGAATATCCATTTCAGTGTGCACTTAATTATTGATACTTATGTTTTGGATATTTCTAATATAGATGGTCTTGAAAAATAAAATTCTCTTAACTTTTTCACATAACTAAAAAGTGGAGGAAAAAGGATAAAAGGATTTCAGGACTTACAATTAAAAAGCTGAGAACCATAGCATGCATTTAGATTTAGCTCCACAGTGTCAGTACTTTAAACATCTATAATTTTTTGCAATAACATTTGCAAATCTATTCTAAGTCAGGCATAATCTCAATGCCCTCTTCAATTATTTTGTTCCATGTTTATTTTTTGTAATGATCATATCAAAAGTCTATTCAGATACATTCTGTGCCTCTACTTGTCTTGGTCAGTTAGTCAAGTCTAGTTATTGTTAATAAGAATGATCGTCCTGCCTCCCATCATCCATATATGAGCGTGCAGACTGCCCTGCCAGCTGGTGCCTGCTGGGCTGGAGAGGCAGACCAGGGAGCTGCTCATGACACAGTGGTGGCAGGTGGGCCTCGCCATCAGGTATCGCTATGCCTAGGGGCACAGACGGACTGCGTCAGGGCTGGAGGACAGGGTGGGGGGAAGATGGGATTGTGAACCGTGTTTATGCCAACACTGACAAATTGGATAAAATTTACAGATGATAGGAGGGGCAGTGGCAGTGCCAGACTGAGGCTGACACCAGCAGAGTAATGGAGAGCAGATGTGTGTTTCATCACTGCCCTGGCATCACTCTAAAGAAGAGGAAATTCTGCTGTACAAATATTTACACAATTTAAGTTACAGATGTACTAAAGTCTTGGCGGACGGCGCGCCGTTCCAGCTGTATGCAAGGTATGATACATGTTGGCTTTTTCACACCAAACAATTCCTCTCGCCAATTTATCTCATCGGTAGATTTTGTGCTATTAATTTTGACTGACTGAAGTGATGTTTTTTAGTTACAAGTCCTGTTTTGCAATCTGTATTCTACCACAAGTCCAGTGTAAGATTTTACATTTTAAAATAAATCTCTGTGTGAAGGTTGTTAATTTTTCATTTTTATTATCTTCCCCTTACGTGAGACTTTTGCAACAAATTTATGTAGTGTAGTGATTTATATTATTTTGTAAACTACATACACCATAAAACCAGTTTATTTTATATAAAAACATTAAATAAAGTTGTGATATCAAGTAGATGAAAACTTGACACTGGAAAGTCATAAGACGCCCTTGTGGAGCTCGGGTAACTGTTGTGCTGTTCGTGGCTATACTCTAATAATCAGATCACGTTTAATTTGTGGCAGCAGCAAGTGTGTTTTGAACGTGCTCCCAAAACAAAAGCGGTAGTTTTCACTACCTACTGACATGTGACAGATAAGCAAACCAAAAGAATTTGGCTAAAAATTCTAAACTTGAAGAGAGAACCCAAAATGCTTTATGTGTACTCATTTCATTGTGTGGACAAAAAGCCAACGGAAGAAAACCCACATCTGCATAAGTAGCTACATATGTTGCCATCCCTCCCCGCAATAGCTGTAGGTTGCGGTAAACCAATATTGTCACATTTAAGCTTTGATAGCTGGTGTTCCCACATATTTTACAGCCTAAACGCTCTGACGAAAGTCGGTTAGCGAGTTGCTAACACGTAAACAAATGGCGGTTCCGGTCGCGCCCATAAATCATGCAAAGCCTCATGGGGGCTAGGAATAAGGTGGATAAAGAGGACACACCATACAGAACAGTAAAGGCTTTGATCTCTCCTGACCTCACTTGAAGTCTGACATATGTATATAGGTATTCCACTAATTGATCTGCCCCATTATTTTATTTTATGGTATTGATCTGGATAATGTGTCTGCTATGAAGCTTGGTGAGATGCTGTATAGATTCGGACACATTCACATTCACTTTTAGTCTGTGAGGTAAGCGTCTCCATTCTTTTATAGCGCTACAAAAGAATAAAATAAGTAAAGTCTGATTGCCTTGTGTTGGCTGATTTTCTGCTTCGTGTACTTGGACGTTTTGATCCATCGGGTTTATGAACATGATTATTTTTCACAACACTTGGTGTAGTGCAGTTTAATTGTTTGAGAGCAGCCATAATACGGACACTGGTACATATTAGATGTTAGATTGTATGAGTACCCCGATGACCCCGAAGTGTGACACAACTGGTTTTTAAAAAGCAGCTTCTTTTTCACTCTGGCCAGGTTGGTTTGGAGAGCTTTTTTTCATTTACACAGGAAATAATTACTTGAAAATAGCTTTGAAATAAAACATTAGTGACAAAAAAGTGAAACAGATTAAACCTGTTGTACAGCGTTGTGTAGAATTATGCAGTGCTTGCTGAGGGTTTTAGCTTCCAGCCTTGCACAACCAGCCCTGTGCTTCTGTAAACAATGCCTGCAGGTTTTCAGTTTTACATATTTACAAGTAGGGGAGACAAGCCAAATAGGCCTATGGTTGAAAGAAGTCTACTGAGATGCATCTTAGCAGAGCAGCTCACTTACTCAATTTGTTGTACAAATGCATAAGATGTACTTTTTCCGTTTTGCCTAGCAGCTTTCTTTGCTTGTATGGCGTATAAAAATCATGTTTATTGGTTTCGCACTACATACAACTCAGTATGTTCTGGTTGAACTTATTTGGAATTTAAATGTTAGTTTGAGCTGAGACATTGGGAGTCTGGTAATGCCATTTGCTCTGACGGTTCATCTCTATCGAATGACTTGTAAGTCTGCTCAAGCTGAGAGTTCATTCTGAGTTCAAAACAAAGCTGATAGAGGATTTTTTTTCCAAGTGTCAGTCATCTCTCACCTTTCGTGTCCTAATCCTTCATCCAGACGACGCTTTAAGTTGACAGCTCGTAGCTTATATACAGACTTTCTACTTCATCAATGCCATGCTTGTAGCAAGTATTACCATAAAAGACTTTATTTAAGGAAACATACAAAGGCAATTTTGACTGTGGCTAAAATATGGTTACTTTAAAATGCAGAACCCAAAATGATAGCACGGGGTAAGCAAGGCGCACACATGGTCATCATAGCTACATTAGTATTAAGATATTAATTACTACTTTAGCATACAATTTATTCAAAACATACATCAGGTATTGGAAATGAACTGTTATAATCCATCTAAATGATCATATATATTATTGACATGCCACTTTAACAAAGGACTGAGGGAGAAGAGTGGGGACTCTATTTGTTAAAGTTGACCATAGTCATATATTTACCATATATTAGGGATGCTCCGATCAGATTTTCTGCTGCCGATTCCGATACTGATCACCCATGAGGCCGATCTCTGCCAATCATCTGGATTGACTGTTAATTTTTTGCTTTAGGTATAAATGCTACTATGTGATCTGACAAAATAAAAAAAATGGTCTGGCAATAAATTCACCTAATTTAGGCATAAAACATGCAAAATACTTGCGGGCACAATACAGCAGCTATTCAGTCAAAAGGACAACTGAAAAACCTGCAATCAGGAAAATAATATTTAATAGTACGGCTCTCAGTACCATAAATTATACATGCGTCAAATAAAGCTGCCTACATCGAGTAATGTCAAGTAAAAAAGGAAACATTCATTCAAAGTCAAATGCAGGTTGCATCAACATAAACAATCCTTCCTGATAGCATGGCTAGCTGATTAATGCTGGTTTTGATTGGTTGTTTCTGACCAAGCGGAGTAATGTCTGCAGAACACAGGAGGAGGCAGAGGAGATCTATTATTTTTTCAGAGATTATCTGTCTTGTGTTAGGACAACTAAAGTTTTAATACATATCTAAAATCTTTTCTTTTTTTAAGTTACATGCTGCAGCTTTAAGCAGAGGTTTGGTGTGAGAGTTCACTGCAGGTGGAGCAGAAATGGCGCTACGTCTGTGAAGTATTACTACCAGTAGCACGTAGCGGCGGTTCAACAACGAGAACAGAACCAGCATCTTACTCCGCTAGCTCGAAGACTTAAATCATTTTTCAGGTTATTTGTTTAGCTTTCTGATGCTAATCCAGGTGAGAGTTGGTAGTTGTGTGCTGCTTTACTGGCCGCGCCGGATGTCCTTTTTTTCCTGCATTGAGCCTTGATGTAGCCAAACTCAGTCAAGTGCTTGGTTTTAAATGTCACATTAGATTCGTTGTGTTGATGCATTTTGACGTGCTTCACCTCCGAGGTAAATTTCCACTGCAACATACAAACTTCCCCATTCACTCTGAGTGTTCAAGTTTCACACCACATTGCTTAGGATTTACTGCTACGTGCTAAAGGAAGGAGGAGATGAGCTGCACCAGCAGGCTGTGAATGAGACACAGGTGATCGGCAACAAGAGACTGTGATCGGCGATCACCGATCATACACTTTTTCACGGAAATCAGCCCATTATGATAGGTGGCCGATCGATCTGCACACTTCTACCATATGTATTGCAAAAATATATGTAATGTGAACGTATAAGATTTAAAATAGAGTAAACTACCAAATATTGTATCAAAGCAGTCATTTGCAATTGCTATAATGTGCACATATTACAATGGTGGTTGCAATTTGATATATTGTGCTGCCCTAGAAGCCATATTGTATTTTAAGGTCATGGTTGTTGATGAACTAGTTTACAGTTCCAACTTAAGGGACATTGGATGATAATCTTTTGTACTGAAACTATGAAACTACGACTTTTAAAATATTTAAACATTGGCTGTTGAGATACATTTGTCTGTATATCAATCCTTTCAGCATACCTTTCACATGAATCAAAGGGAAATATTTTATCTCTTTAATGAGCATCTAAGGCCTTGTTAAAGCTATTGGTAAATACAATATTGTTGTGAATCTAGACTTGTGAAAGTCACAACACTGAGACTTTTCAGTACATGTTACACCTTGACGTACATTTTCACATCATAATGTTTGGATGCATTCCTACAGACAAAGCTGGTATTAAACAAAATGATGAGTTTTTACATCTATTTCCCATTGCATATGATTATTTAAAATCAAATTATGAAGTCTTAACTTGTTTTTTACTTGTAAATGTTATCTATGTGTGAATATCCAGTCCTTGTTCCTACTATATATACACAGTGTTCCAAATTATTTTGCAAATTGGATTTAAGTGTCATAAATATAAAATTTTTTGTTGTGCTATTAAATTTATAGATGGTATTGTGTGTCAGGGCTCTTTGAATCACTATAATTAATTTCAGAGAGCTGGTTGATTAGTTTGTCTGGTAAGCTCAATTAAAGGAAATCTATTTAAGAAGGATGTTCCACCTTATTAAGCAGGCCACAGGTTTCAAGCAATATGGGAAAGAGAAAGGATCTCTCTGCTAACGAAAATCATCAGATAGTGTAGTGCCGTATGACAAGGTATGAAAACATTAGATATTGAATGAAAACTGAAGCGTTATTGTACTGTGAAGAGATTTGTGGCTGATTCAGAACAAAGATGGGTTTGTACAGATAAAGGC
>CAEFZY010050451.1:0-10538 GCA_903066815.1 Brachyrhaphis roseni
ATTTCAATAAGTATAGGATAATGATCACTTCCTATAGTTGATTCTCTTAATATTTTCCAATTACTAATCCCAGCAAATTTCTCTGAAACTAAAGTTAAATCTAACGCTGATTCATTTCCATTTCTAATATTAATCCTTGTTCCTTCTCCATTATTAAGGCATACCAAATGTTTTCTCTCCATTATTTCTTCCACCACTTCTCCATTGGCATCATTCCTATTACCCTACAAAGTGCTGAAAGCAATAAAATCTCCACAACAAATTAACTTTCGTCCTGTATTTTTAAACATTTCCTCCATTTCATCTAAATACAATTTTTTACACGGATTATAAAAATTTAATATTTTAATACTTTCTTTATTAATCCAAATTTCTACAGATAACCATTCTAGTGTTGTCCCTTTTCCTAAAATTCTATATTGTATTCCTTCTTTTATAAAAATTACACATCCTCCTCCACTTTCTTCTTCCCTATCTCTTCTAATACTATCATATCCTGCTATCACAAAATCTAACTCTGGTTAAAGCCATGTTTCTTGAACACAAATAATATCTGGTTTATTTTCCAAATAATTTAAATATTCTTTAAATTCTTGACCCATAGCTAATAAACTTCTTGCGTTCCATTGAAAAATAAACATTAAGGTCTTCCTCCACCTTGTTTCCCATCTAGTTCAAGCTTTTTATTTATTAACTCCCAAGATAAATCCTTCACAGTTAAATTTTTTTCCATACCTTTCATTATAATCTTGATTTTTTCAGTTTTCTGCTTCACTTGATCAGTACAATTGATAACATATGCCATGAATAAAATTAATTTATCCATAGTGATTTCCATTCCTGACATTGTTCTTTGACTGGGCCCTAGACTTAGATTAGAAGACACTTGTTGATTTTTCTGAATTGTTCTTTTTTCTTGAACACTTTTTGCTGCCTCTGCATAAGTAATGTTTTTAACCATTTTCACCTGTTGTATTTCTGCTGTCTTTTTCCTTGCTTCACATCCTCCTTATGCTACATTATGCTGCCCACCACTGTTACAACATTTCAACTGCACATCTGCTCCACATTCATCATGTCGATGATCTCCACCACATTTAGGACATCTTTGCTTCCCTTATACCAAATGTCAACCAGAAGCACTTTACAAGACAAACATCTCCAACTTATCTCCAGTTATATAGCATGCAAATTGATGAAAAGTCCATTTAAATAAATCTAATTTATTCCAATACAGACAAGTTGAAGTATAACAGTCATATCTAATCACACACATTCCATTTTGATCCTGATTTTAGAGAAATTAATTAAAAAAGACCCAAAATTTTTATTGAGACACTGACTTTGTAGTACTGCCTCATAGAGCATGTAGACAGCTGGGAGGAATTATTGTTTTAACAGAGACTTATAGCAGATTCTCTATATGTTTTAAATGAAGTTAAACTTGTTTATTGATGGAATAATCATTTTTGCTCCAGGCAGCCAGTCAACCCCATCCACCCCGACCACAGTGAGCAACCAGAAGCTTTGCAGCACAGACCTACATAACAGTAAACCAGATCTCCATGTTTCTAGTATGTTTCAACTTTTTTCTGTTACATATTTTGCTAAAACTAATTATATACATTATGATTGTTTAGTGTTGCTGTAACACTAATGTAGAATCACAACCATGTCTGTTATTCAGCATGCCAGAAAGATGAGGGGAGTGAAGTCTGTCTGTCTCTCTGACCAGGAATGAACACAAATACACAAACACAGCAGCATCTCTTTGGTCTTTGCTACATCATTGTTATTTTTGCACTGATCACAAGCTCCTCCACCCCCCTCCTGTACAGAACTTTACAATTGCTGGAGATTGATCTAATAACTGTAGTATTTTCTGAAAACCTCACAATTTTTGGATCCCTTGCAGACCAATCGTACAGTGCCAAAGTATTAACCCCCTTCAAAGTTTTACTGTTTTACTGCCTTTACAAATCAATCATGATTAACAAAATTGGACTATTTTGACAAAGAAAAAATACAATCAAAACTTTTGGCAAAGTGAAAACTGGCAAAATAACTACAATTAAATAAATATATTTAGCTCAAAATAAGTACATAAATATTCGCCCCCTTTAAAGTGACTGACCTAAATCAAAAAAGATCCAGCTAAATGGTGCCAGTAGACTCACCATGAGTGGAATGGAGATCAATAAAGCCAAATTTTGTTAATCATGATTGATTTGTAAAACCAATAAAAAGTTAAAACATCCACAGGGTGAATATAGGCACTGTAAGTCAGCAGAGTCCAGGAACATCATCGTTTTGAGTCTTTGTGGGGGAAAAAGACCAAAAGATATTTAATAACTGTGGTCATTAAAGTGTAAAGCATACTTATTCTAATATAAATATTAGGATCAAAAAAATTATGAGCCTGTGTTTGGGAGACGACAGTAGGTTTCTTTTCATGCCCAGATGATAACACTAAGGAAGAGAGACCAGGTTATCTCATAAGGACAGTCAGGATATTAAGTTTACAGGCAATCACTGAACAAAAAAGGATTTTAGTAACACTTCCATTATTGGTACATAGTTTTTCATTGTACCCATAGGTTTGCCACATTCCTTGGGTGTAGTAATTTTTGTTATTTTGTGAGATGAAATGAGGGGTGTGCAGGTATTTAGCAGATAGAATCATTTTCTGTGTTGTCTTCATGTCTAGAAACGTTGATAATGCATGGCAGTGATGCATTGGGGTAGGTCATTGAAGCAGGGAGAGGTAGAAGTAGAGAAAGAGGAACAAACAGCTTTGCATGTGTCCCTCTGTATATTTGCAGGTCTGCAGGGTCAGATGTGGTATTGGATGCTTCTGGGAAAAACTGTGATCCTCCTCCTCAGTTTGACCGCTCTGGCAGTAAAATACAAGAGAGGACAAGACATAAAGACAACTCTCCATGCACCACAGCAGCAGTCTCAGCTGTTATGAATAATGATTTTAGATAAAAAAAAAATATTTTTCTCAGAATAAATCTTTTTTTTTTCGTTTAGGTGGAAATGTGTGAAAAAAAAAATATTCTGCCAAAACTGATACATTGTATTGCATAAGCATATTTCACATGGACATTAAAATACAATCTGTGTACATTCTTTATTCTATTTTTCTTTATAAATAAAAGAAAAATATAGAAAAAAGGTCATATCTCCCACGAAAGACTCAATGTCTGGATGAATGAAGGATGTCAGTAATCTGTAAAAGAAAATATCATTGAAGTAGGTTTAAGGTGGGTGGATTTTCTTTAAGGTTATGAAGCCCTGATAGAGGATGTTAAAGTTACAATGAATAAAAGAAACCAGCAACAACACCCCAGGAACATGGAATTGTAATAAGGACACAGGTAAGGTCTGCTGGAAGGAGGAGACGAGATTTGAAAAGTTCTACTAAATTTATTGACATTCAGTTTAAAAAAATAAATAAATCACTTTCCAATTGGCAAAATCCTAAAACAGAATCTTTAAGACACAGTGAATACAGTTAAACAAAATTATTGGTTGAAGTAAAATATTTAAATCTTAACGGAGACTGAGACTTACCAGTGAAGCAACATCAAGTGAAGAGAAAGGTATCCCCAAAATCACAAAACACAGTAAATTATGGGGCTCTGCAGCAAACAAAGAAAAAAGTACTGCAACAAAATAAACACACAAAACAAGACACCGTCACCAGAGGAGCCTCAGTCCCTGAAAGAAACAAGCAAAACAATCTGAATAAAACAGTGGTATCACAATATCAGTAAATACAATGTTGCACTTAATCCAATTAAATTTTGCAGTCATCAACGCCCAAGTGGATATTTTCAAATGTTTTTCATAGGCAAAACACCAGGTGTGACGCTAACAAAAAAGACCATAAAACACTTCTGCCACCAGGGCCATGCAGAGACCTTTGGATGGGCAGGGGCTCAAAGTTAAAAAAGGGCACACAGCGGGAGCAGACATGTCCGAAAATGTCAAAGCAACACTACAATTAGGTGACATATTGATGAACTGAGCAGATATTTGAGACTTACACACTTACGTTCTCGCCTAAAAACGTTTTATAGCATTTAAAGTGTAAAATAGCAAAATAATTTGTCGCTCTTCACCGCCATTGATGCTCTGCCTGAATGCCTGGTTGGGACAAGTTAAAAATGTTTCCATCATCCATCTATTATCTAATGTGCACAAAATCTTTTTGTACTGTGGGAGGAAGCCGGAGCACCCGGAGAGAACCCACTCATGCACATGGAGAACACGTAAATGCAAAGAACCCAGGCTGGGATTCAAACCCAAGACTTTATTGCTGCAAGGCAACAGTGCTACCAACTGTGCAGCCCCAATGTTTTATTTTTGCTATTTTATTATGAAATTATTTTTTTATTGACACCTAAGGAGAATGAAGGGAAGTAATATCTGGTATTGTCTCCCCAAAAGTTTGTTTAAAAAAATTGGATGCATAGACTTTGTTCTTAGATGTGACTTTGGTGTCGGCAGACTTCCTGTTAAGTTATCTACCTTTCACCAGCAGGTTTTGTTGTGTTGGAAACTTATGAACACACACAACTTTACTCCTCACCAAACTCCATCTGGAACAACAGATATGTGTTACACAGAAATAAGTCTCTGTATTTGGATCACTGGATGGAAAAAGGTATCTGGTCCATAAGACATTTTCTTAATGACAGTGGAGATTGGTTGTCTTATGACAAATTTTGCTTATTGTATAATTTGGATTGTTCAGTCACTCAGTTTAACATAATGAACTCTATCCCATCTGCAGTCAAATATCTGGTTCAAAATATGAAAATTCAATTAGCTAACCTTCGGCTACCTGCTCATCAACTGTGTGGAGTTAACTTTTTAGACAAAAGTAATTCTAACAAATGGATGCGTCAGCATCTAGCTAAATTTATATTTCCTGTCCGATCAAATAAAAACTTCATTTTAAATTTGTTTTCTGATTCAGAGGTTAAGTGGAAAACAGCTTACCTTAAATACCCTCTAAGTCCTAAAGCTAGAGAGGTTCATTTTAAAATTCTCAATAACATTTTTCCATCCAGGGTACTATTAAGACAAAGATTCAACTTTGATACTAACAGCTGTACCTCTTGTGACAACAACATTGAAACAACAGATCATCTCTTTTTCTATTGTGTGCAAACTGGAACATTTTGGAGAAACTTTCAGGACTGGATCTCAACAAAACTTTCCCTACATCATTCCTTAAAAAGAGAGGATATAATATTTGGACCCACCCAGAGACAGAAGAACCGACCTCATAACAACCTGCTGATCTTTGCCAAATTCTTCATCCACTTCTGTAAATGGGGAAATAAAAAACCTGACTTTTCAGCCTTTAAAAACCTTCTAATGGACAACCACTTCAGAACCTTAAAACTGATGAATAACAGGCATGGAATACAGCTCTTGGACCCCTATGATGATCTGAATTTATTTGAGAACTAATGCCCCTTTGTCTTTTTCTCTTTGTTTTTGTCTTTCTGCTATTCCTCTGTTTGATATCTGACAAATTTTATTCAATTATATATATAATTTTTTTTTTATTGCTGTCTAAAGCATGTAAGACTGGATTTCTTCATGTATGTACATGTCACGTGATTTTGTAAAATTTTTCAGCGTTTAATAAAAAATAAAAAAGTGTAACGCTCCAGTCCTGTAGGGGGCGCTAAAGGCTCCTGTAACCAGCAGCAGCTTATGAAGAAACGCCATCATGGCGGCCACCTGAAAGCACTTTAGTCTTTTAGTGAAGGCCACAGTTACCAAAAGAAAATTTAATCTTCCGAACAACCGAAGAAGTTTGACCGCATCATGATCCCAGAAGCGACACGCTGTCTAAAAGCGACAGTTTATCTGTTTTCTCCAAATGTTTTCCTAAATGCTTCTAAGCTGTCCCCACATGGAGCATCAAGCAGCCTTCACACTCGGAGAAACCTCAGAGTCAGCCACTGCTTGGCAGCCAAGGTACCCCCTCCGAAGAAACCCAGGGAGAAGGTGGAAATCCCGGGACTGGAGATAGTGACTTACGGGGATCGAATGCACTATGTCCCCGGCCTGGCTAAGCCAGTTTATCCTTCATGGGAGATGAGCTTCAAGGACCCGAGGTACTACAGGTCTCCGCCCGCCCAGGAGATGGCGCTGTACAAAGACAAGCCGTGCTATGTATTCAACCAGAGGACCAGCATATTGGAAGGTAGACTGCTGTTGTTTGACTGCCTTAAAACAAGCTATTGATAAGTCTGTCGCAACAAGCAATAAATCAGTTAACAACATAATAAATTAAAACGAGCTGGATAATTTCCACTTCATGATTGCTTGTTTTTTGGTGTTTTTAACTAACAAAAGTATAATATAATATACTATATAATGTTATACTTATATATAACATAATATCATATTATATATAACAAAAGTATGGCCCATTGGTCTCAACTAGCCCTTTTTTTGAAGGGGAAATCTGTTTACGGAGGCTTCATGATCCATTTTATTTGTTTTTTTCGGTGTTTTGTTTATTCGTTCTGGATATTTAAAGGGTCTTCCAGTTCCAGTGAAAGATATTCGCTAGAAATGAAAGTCTATTGATATTTGAGAGGGCGAACGGTCAAACTTGTTATTGTAGCAGACCTACCTGTTGATGAAAAAACATCAACAGGTAGGTTGGATTTATGAATGTTTTTTTTAATTCTGATCAGCTACATTTATAAGAACGTGACTTTCTTTTCATCACACAGTGCTGTGAAAAATAACAGAACTGTTTAATAATTATTAATACTAGCTATTATGAAAATAAGATATTTAAAACCTTTAACATAGCATTGTGTTTATCAAGTTGTACTTAAATAAATAAAATTAAGTTAATTAAATACATTTTAAACACTATAAAAGTCGAATGTGATTTTAATGTGGAAACATTTCTGAAAATAAGCAAGGTTTTATTACTTCATAAACTATTGGTTCTAACATCAGGATGAGCATCAAGGCTGACCTGTGATCAGATTATTCCTTTTCACATGTGTTCCAGGTGTGCGCCAGGCTGCATGGTTGACCAAAACCCATGTGAGCCTTGGTCTACTGCCTCACCTCATCTCTCTGGCTGCCAAGCCTGAAAACCAGCTGCCCGAACAGGACGAGCGCGTGCAAAACGCCATCAAACACGCACGGTTCTGGGACACAACGGAGCCAAGGCCGAGAAAGGAGAAATACAGGTAGGCTCACTTATTAAAGGGGTTGAGATGCTGAATACACAGTTGAACATTCTAAACAGGTGGAATTTTTTTCAAAACCTTCAGGAAACCGTACTGAACCATCAAAGATTAGTTCTGTCCTGTTTACATGACGAATGAGTGACACAAAATGAAAAGATTAATCAACCCACATGATTGTAAAGGGGCAACATTAGAGTGGACTGCAAACCAACTGCTTTGTTTTTAAGGAAAAAAAGACATGAGCACACTCACCTCACCACATGTGGATAAAGAGAATAAGAAGAAAAGACAACAGAACCCATTTAGAGAGGAAGGTTTTCTGTTCAGGCATAATAAGACTTAAGCATCATACAGAGATGTTCCAGAGCACTGATTATTACTCATAAACATCTGTCTATAGACCATCAAATAATTGTAATAGTCATGTACCAGTAACATGTCAGACCAGTTCATTGTTATCCCCTGAAAGAGTGAACTTTGACCCCTCATACAAGTAGAGATGAATTAACTGGCTGATACCGATTTCTGTTTCTTTAGTGTATCAAGGATTGTCCATAGAAAGTGGATAGCAGGCTCTGCTTGTAGTTTTATATCCCACCAGAAAATGAAGAGATTACCAGATTGCTCCCGTTTATGAATCAAACCATACATCTGTAACCTTTTTTCATTATGCTTCTCTTAAAATAAGGTGCATTAATGGCATACTGTTTGTTGTTGCATTAAGCAAATTAAAGTAATGCGTGAATTCAGTTTAGATATATTCACTAAACATAAAATAATTGTTTTCCCAGTATTTGACCTGCTGGTCAGCGGTCTGCGCTGTTTCAAAACAAATTGGCTGTTTCTGACTGAGAATGAATTGTCATAATTAAAATGGCAAGTATTCGTGGTATTTGTGCCAAAATTGGAAAAGCACCCTCCATATTCACCTTATTGGTCCTGCTCTGTGTTGTAGCATGATAAACTGTTTTAAAATTATTAGAAATTGCTTAACACTTCACTGTGCAGAGATGTTTGTGAACTCCATGATCCTCTAACATTTTTCCTATGGAGCTACTATCTGGTCTCAGACTACTCAAACTACACTCAAACCTTTAGCAAATCTCTATAATTGGGCTTTAAAGGTTTTACATCAAAAGCCAATCAGATTTCATCATTGTCACATTTTGGCCAAATTTGGAATTTTAGACTTTCCTAATCTTATAAATTATAATCTTTTAAAATTTATTTTTAAGTGTTTAAACGGCTATGCACCTACACCTTTAAGTGATTGTATTCAGAGACTGCAGGGCAGCAGCAGATCTACTAGAGCGGCTTCAGATGGAAACTGTAAGGTTCCCTTTCGAAGAACCACTTTTGCTCAAGTGGTCTGTCCGTGAGAGGATCTGCAGTTTGGAACTCACTTCCTGTTGATTTAAAGTCCATAACCAGTTTTGTATGTTCAAAAAAACAAACAGAACTCTGGTTATGTCAAAAACAGAACTGTATCCATTTTTGATGTTTTATGTTTCACCGTGTTTGTAGATGTTGTCAACATTATGTTGTGCTATTTTAAATGATTATCACTTAAATTTTTTAGATGGGCTTTAAATTAAAAGCCCATCTAGGAATAAGTGCTGTGAATTAGCTGTTGCTATTGCACCATGATGCAAACATGAGACTGCTGTTTTGTTCAGTTTGTCTATGTCAATGTGTGTCTGTCCCTACCAAATAAGCTTAAATAAATAATAATTGGTTTCTGCCAAATACAAATATACTTTTAATATACTTTTAATATACAAATATACTTTTAATAATTTAGGTGATTATAATTAATAGCATCCCAACTTAATAACTAAAGTTCAGGATAAGAAAGTCTTTGAATAGAAAAAATAATAAATTTGACTCACCCACTATCATCATAGACAGGAAATACAGACAGAAATACAACTACATTGGGTTCTATAAAAATCCATCTAGTCTGGGTTTCCATGGATAACATTTAGAGTAATTTAATTTAGGGGTGGACCATTACACTGGCCAGCTGAAAATCTGTCTTGATTTTCTTAATTTTGGGAGATCTGTGATTGTCTGATTCTTATATTTGAAGGTGATCTTATCTACCTCAGCCACTGCTGTCCTCTCTGCTGTGAGAGCCTGATAATGTATGGCTCTCACAGCAGAGAGAGCTGTGAGAGCCATACATTACAGCCTGGTAATGTATGACATTACCAGGCTGTATGACCTGGTAATGTCATGTCTGTACATTACCAGGTCATGTCTGTATGTTTGCAGTTAACAATAGTCATGCCACTGTTACCAACTCAGCGACTTTCATTCAGAGAAAAGACTAGAGATTGTTGATCTGAAATCGACTAGAAAACTGCAATCAGTGCACCCCTAATTTAATTTAAAAAATCCTAACATATAGCATCACTTAGAAAAATATCTATATTTGTAATTAGTATCCTGAACCACTGGTCTGTCTAACAGACCCAGCCCTTAATCAGGTTCTTGATGGAAAGGATCATTTCTTAAAATTTCAAAAGTATATTCTAACATTTTATTCGAGGGAAGAAAATATAAGAATTTTACTCCACATTTTGAATTAAAAAGAGTCTACTGCTTTTTCCACAAATTTGCACTGTGATCTTAACTCATTTCTAAGAATGAGTAACAGTAAATACGTAACACTATTAGTTTGAGATGATCATGCATAACAACAGCAACTGGTCATGGGGTCTTTAAAATTCAGCCTTTAAAAGAACAACATTGCAGCATACTTGCATTATATGATGGTCTTTCCATTGCAACATGTGCAAACAATCTTCTCCCTGTGTGTATTCTTTAGCAACACTCTGCTGCTAAACCTGCTGCACCTTTGTGCGTCCCTGCAGCCCACTCACCCAGCCGTTGGAAGGAGGATTCTTGCAGAGAACTACTCATTAGCAGCTACCTGGAAACGAGGTATATCTGCATGACAAAAACATGAGGAAAAGAATGTAACCAGAAAAAGTAACGGCAAACATTTGGCCAACTTCATCAAGCCTATGCCAGCAACTAAACGGGTAGATTTTTATAACCTAAAGCCTATTACAAAGAGAAAAAAAAGAAATGTGACTATGATTACTTACAGTTGTGATTTTCATGTTTTGGATTTGAAGATGCACCACTATGGGGTGCTGTTTGTAAAGTAACACAGTCAAAATTTCAATAGCAATAATTTGGGTTACTTAGCCCAGTGTTTCCCAATTCCAGTCCTCAAGGCCCCCTGCCCTGCATGTTTTAGGTGTTTCCCTTCCGCCACACACCTGG
>CAEFZY010050470.1:0-23382 GCA_903066815.1 Brachyrhaphis roseni
TGGATGGATGGATGGATGGATGGATGGATGGATGGATGGATGGATGGATGGATGGATGGATGGATGGATGGATGGATAGTTATTCTTGTAGTATTCTTGCCGTTCAAGGTTCAGGGCACAAACCACATCTGGTCAACAGACTCCTGGCTGTAGAGCAGGGCCAATGTTAGTCCAGCTTTCTACACACAACTTTGTCCACCAAAAGCCAGTCACAGGCCCCTGATGATTTGGCTCTTTATTTTGATTCAGCCACCACTTTTTCCCAAGATAGAACCAGAAAGGACAAATGGAAAGAAGTTGCACTAAGGAACTTCTTTCATAGTGTAGCTTTGCTGAAGTGCATTACTAAATGCATTATTGTAGCTCTAATTAATGTAATTTTCAATTGAAAACTCTTCCATGAAGATACGTGTTGGGCAGCATTACAGTAAAAATGTCTTGATAGATTGTCACAATAATCAATAAATCAATTAATCTCATGATAAATTAAAACAACCTTAATAATTTCCATTGGAATGATTTGTCTTTCCTCTTTTTTTCCTCTCCTTCTACCAAAAACTGGATAATAAAAGTCTTCAGTTTGGTGCTTTGGCCTCAACTAGCCCTTTTTGTGAAGGACAGTTTTGTTTACAAAGACTTCAAAATTAATTTTATTTGTTTTTTTGTTTGTTTATTTTGGATATTTAAAATGTCTTCCAGTTCCAGTGTTAAATGTTCATTAGAATTTAAAGTTTACTGATCTTTTACAATGTGTTCTTGCATTATTATTATTTTGCCATTACCATTATGTTTCTTAAAAATGGTCTATAAACAACAATGTCTTATCGCAATGACTTCTGGAACAATTTATCTACTAGTAAAATTTGTTATCATGACAGGCCTGTCATATATAGTGTTGCTATTACTTTAAATAGATTCAAAATAGATACCTGGTAACTTTAAGTATGCTACATTTCTTTTTATTTGTAAAAAGTGTATTTTCAATGTCATCTGCTGCCTTTGCCGTTGTATAGCATGTTATGACAAAACACGCTTTGTTTTAGTTCAATCAATGAAGCAATCAATCAATTGTATCTATAAAGCACCCTTCATGTTGGAGGCAGCTCGCTGGAAACGCATAATAAAGGGTATTTCTGAACTCAGTTTGATCCGTCCAGGCTCTCAGTCTGCAGGTGCAAATACTAGAGTTGTGAAGTAAAAAAAATTAAAAAAAAGCTCTCTGGGTTGGAAAAGGAAAGAGAGTATCCCACCAGTTTCAGTTTACTTCACAACTCTGGTATTTGCAGTGTTCTTATTGAGAGAACTTATGTAAATTATATGTCATACTAATTAGAACAAAAAAGTCACTATGCTTGATTTGGAAATTAGAGTGTAAGGAGAAACCCTAAAAATATTATTTAGCCTCTCTTCAATAAAAACAGCAATGAAACTGAAGTTTGCATTGCAAAAGTGAAACACAGAGAACAAGCAGTAGTCACGTTTCAATACAAAAGTCATTTTTGACTCCAGCTTCCTCCTGGCTCATCTCAATGTGTCTCTCAGCAAGGGACACTGGTATTTTATATAGGACCATTTTGTAATTTTCATTGATAACATTGTATTACTGTCTGTGTCTACAACGGTTCAGCTTTTTAAATTATTTATTTATTTTAAAACTTTTATTTCAAAACCATAGTTTTGCTTAAAATGTTCTCTATCATCTACTCGTTATATATCAATGGCTTTTGTTAGGTCATTGCAGAACTAAAGTTATTGCAGTTTCCCTTCACAGTTTCTCAATCTATGGTTCATGGAAGGATCTTTAATATTGGTTCTTCTGTTCAGAACTCAGAGTTAACAGGGTCACAAAACTCTATTGAAGCCATTCTTTTCTCTCTAACAAATTTCTAAATATGAACAGGGTTAGTAGCTAACAGTCTTTGTAGCAATGGCAGTGGGGATTTGGGGGTGTGCGTGTCACAGATGGGGGTGTGTGGGGGTGTGTGTGTGTGTGTGTGTGTCACTTATCTTAAACGTCTCTTTTCCGCTCCTCTCGGTGTCGGCGTCACTGCACTGAAATCCTCCCCAGTCTTTCTCCTCCAGCTCCCTGTCAGTCCAATTGGTTCTGTTGTCGGATCTTTGGGTTGTCCAGATCATCCCTGAGTCAATGTCCATGTTGTCCACAGAACAAACAAGCATCAACAGTTCAGAGTCTTCTTGTCTCACCGCTCTGAAACATGTTTTCCTTTCCCTTCTCCACGCTGATGCTGGACAGCAGACCAGTGGAGGGTTTTAAAACTCAGTCACACACAGTTTCAGTCCAAATGTCCAGCAGGAGGAGACTGACAGTTTTCCCCTGAATGAAAATGTTCCATCAGTTCTCTGGTGAAAAAAAAAATTGGATCAGCGGGTACTCCAGCTCCTGGAGGTGATGGAGGTCTTCTTTGTCTTCTTGATTCTTTGGATCCTCCCGATCACTTTCATCGGCTGGTTTTGTAGGAGGGACATCATCTGGTCCATGGGAGGACAGGTTTGAGGAGTTGAGGTCAGAGGTCAGATGCACTGCAGTGAGGCACAGACAGAGGTGAAAAGAAGCAAACAGACATTGATTAGGGCTCGTTTTGTTGTTTTCCTTGTTTTTCTATACATATGTATGTATAAATCTTATTTTAACCTTTTGTGTGATCATATAGTTTTAGTCATTTATTATCCATCCAGTATTAAAATTCTCGTTTCTGAAACTGGTTTGTCAGAGAAACCTGAGGGCTAATTGTTTGTACACCTCTTTAAGCTTTTAAGATATGAAATCATTTGTTTATTCAAATACACACAAAAGAAAATGTTTAAAGAGATTAATTTATGTAATAGAATTACATAAATTAATCAGTACTCATTTTCCTCTGCTTCTAATTCACTTTGCAGGGAAAAATTCCACCATTTCCACCATCATTCCACATTCATTCACACTAAGCACACTCTTTTATTTTTTTTCTCAATATTTCATTATCATATAGTCAAACAGTTCACCCTGATGAGGAGATTGCGTGCTGGAACCACTTAGACCCATTCTTCTTGAATTGGGTGGGATTTTTTCTTTAGACTGCAAACGTCTTCGCAGAATCCAACAAATCAGTTTGTGGTCACTCTGCCTTTTACCCCTGTAAGGGGGTCTTCATTTCCAAACAAAGGTCTTTAGGATTCTCTAAAGGTTTACTTCCCTCAATTTAGGAAACAAAAACTCAAGGAAATACCTGCCTTATTTACCGATAAGGACTTTCACTAGGACCTACAGCCTAGAAACCCGTGGTTCCCTTTAATCCTTATTCCCTCGGTCTGAATACCGGGTGTCGGGGGGACATTCACCCCCCACTTATTTTTATTTGTTTTTATTATTTTATATATTTTTATTTATTTATTTATTTTTTATTTTTATTTTTTTCCTCTTGTGTCTGGGACATTAGACCGACTTTTTAACTGTCAATCTCTATTCCCCAGGGTGAAAGGTTTATCGGCTCCTTACTATTTTATAATTTAGAATTTGTTAAATTTAATTTAGTAGCCTGAGTGAGTATTCCACATGATAACAGTGGTTTTAAGTTCGTTGATCCCAGCGCTGGAGCCGTGGAGCCGACCAACAGCCCTCTTTACTCTCTTAAATCCTACACGAGGTTTGAGGCTGGACTCTAGTCCAGGTCGGTACCAAACGCTGTTCGTCAATGTCCTCAGATGTCCAGTCGAGGGATCCGGGTCACGGCAACAAATTGGCGTGGAAAAAAAGCTATTTCCAAGCACTGTTCAGGTAAAATCCCTCAGTCAGGTTTATTCATGAATTGTGCACAACTCAGAGAGCTCATAGGACAATCAGCAATGAAGCAGGTCTGGATGAAAAGCTCGCAAAGCTCTGCCAGGCAGAGACAACATATGAGTTTTATACCAAGGATAAAGAATTCAAAACAAGGGGTGAGACAGACTGGTTCTGATGCAGCTGTAGAAAACAACTTCCAACCTTCTACATGTAACCCAAATAGTTCTTTTGGTGAGAGTTCACCAAAAGAACTCTCACCAAAGAGTTATTTTGCAGATGTGACCTTATTGTAATTTTTCCATCACAGCTCTTAGCTCCAAGTTGCCTTCTGAGCTGAGTACTGGAGGATGAATATGTGCGTATTTGTTTATGCATCAGGTGAATGTGGCTGTAGTGTAAAGCAGTTTGAGTAGCCTGTATGACAAGATAAATCCAGTCCATTTACCATTTAATCTACTGGTTGGATATGAAGTCAATGGGAGTTTCTCTTTGGACAGTTCTTAATGCTGACTCAGATGAAAAAAACGACAACACCAAGAAGAGAGACACGGTCCACACCATCAGATTTATCAAGGCGGATCAAGTTAGTTGTCAGGTTTTTCTTGTCACAACCTCCTGGGAAACAGTCACAGCTGTGACACTTCTGATGAGGACGGCAGCACAATGATGAAACATATTAGGACATAAGGTAACTGAGTCTTTAACAAACAAATCTTTAAGACTTTCACATATAGACAGAATGAGTTTCATTGATATATAATCCCTTTTTTCCTTTGGGGAATAGTTTGGATATGGTGGGATCCTGTTTCTGGTATAATATTTGAACATCAGAACATCAACAATATTATCAAGGATTCAAGATGGTAACTGCATCCTGTCTGGTTATCAGCACTTTCTGTAGACAGCTATTGTCATGACATCAACATATGTGCCCCATTTTTGTGATTTGCCACAAAAATAATTTTATATTGTCATAAGATTGCCTAAGTTTTAAAAAATCTTATTCTTTAATCTTCAAACAGTCCCTTCACTCGGTGTTATGGTTTATGATGTTGATTGTATTTAGTGCCAAGTGATACCAATCATACTCTATAATAGGTCATTAATAAGTCATAATGCTTATGAAGCGATAAATTCTGTCAGCATCTGGCCAGTGAACTTATATTGGTTGCTTTTATCAGTGTAATTGAGTTCTGGAAAAAGAGAGACACTTTTGAGTCATTCACAGTTATTGAATTGTCATTTGTCTTGCTGGAGAGCTGTTTCTCCCCATGTGCTGACAAGGTAATCTTCAAGTAGGTGCTTTAGAGGCAAATGGTGTGGCTGCAAAAGCCTTTTCTCTCAACTCCAAAGGTACCCATAATCTCCACTGCCTGCTCCTTTAACATCATTTCAGCAGTGCATCGTCTGGAGACTGATGGTCTTGACAACGTCACCTGTCGCCATTTGTAACCCTAATGTCCCTGTCAGGTGATGCCAGCAGAAAACATAAATCACCCCTTCTGCTGGTCTACTAATGGGACACCTCCTAATGTATGTATATCCCCCTCAGATTCATTCTGTATGCTGGAAACATATGCTAATCACACCTCCAGCATAAATCTTCAAAGTCAGTCACCAGTCTAAAAGAAAGATATTTTGGTTTTAGAAATATTTTTGAGACAGATTTTAATGTGTCTAAGCTGTACTTGCATTTACACAGTAGAATAAAAATGTGATTTTATTTCTTTTCATCCTTTAACGTATCCAGAAATAACTTTGAAGTGAGCCACGATGTCCTCAGCAAAAAATAAGAGTAACAAATGTTCTGTCTTTAAATGTCATAAATAATAAGCGCTCTCACCTTTAGAAAGCCGTTGTATAGATATGTCTCAGTTTTTTAATGATGCATTTTAAGCCAATACAGTAAGCACAATACTTCTTTGTGTGACATCATCAGAAACTTCAAAGAAATGAGCCAAGATATCATGAAGAGAATTACGGATGACCAGAAGCTTGATTCATTCTTGGGTACAATGTGCAGACGCCTTCAGGTGCCAAGTTCATGTGTTCAAACAGTTCTGTCCAGATCTAAGCAACATGGGAATGTCCAGCTGTCAGTCAGGAATAAGGTTCTATGAAAGTAAGGCTCCAGTATAATGGAAAAAAAACAGACATTTTGATTTTTCAGGGTTCCAAAAGTACAAAAATTTTATATATGAAACATTACAGGAATTTCCAACAAATGACTAAGAACACCATAGGTCCATCTCACTGACACTTTTTGTGAATGTTACAAGTATGATTTATCAGTATTTGAGTTATTAGTATTGCATAATATTAGAAAATCTTTCACTGACAGTAATATTAATAATAATTGTGATTTATCAGTTACTATAAATGCCTATATTTTCTTTCCTCTGTGGAGGAAGAATTTTAGCTCTCATTATAACTTTTGGTTTCTTAATTCAAAAAAAGAAAATTGTCTTGCCCTGTGACTGGGCAGCTGTTTGGATGGCCTCTGAAGTATTAAGATTGTTTTGTAAATTAAGAAAAGGTTGCAGTGAAGTGATGTTGCGTAATGTGTCAATATGTAGGTTATTTTTCTTTATCTTTTGAGTTAGGAGACAATTTATTTATGCATTCATTTTTTTAAGCTAAAATATTTGGCATAACAGTTGGCATAAATGCAGGAAATACACAAACAGCTCTCCAATTAGTCCATTTCACTCACACTGAATGATTATCAGCTGTAACGATGATTAAGCAAAACCTTTAACCTCAGACTCATGTTTTTATTTTTTCTATAGTGCAGCACAGGTTCACACAGAACAGATGGACATAGAGGATAGATATCAGGGAGTCTGCGAGCGAAGGAACAGAAATTCATTCTAATCCAGACGTAGAGAAATGTGTGAATTTTCAAAGCACACAGAATTGAGATGCAAATATGGTAAACTGCACTTGAGGACAGAGGGATATACTCTGCTATTACTAAGTTTTATTTTATTTCTTTCATGCTCCAGGCTGCTCTGTTTATCTGCTCCACCCACCACACACACACAAACACAAAATGTCCATAGAATGCCTCCTGTACTGGTCCCCAGAAACCGTCCCCACTCAAAGGTTCCCTGTCTGGCCAGGATGTTCCAGTGGTTCACAAAACCACTTTACTAATGATGATGGACAAAGAGACACACAGATTTTAATTCACTTCCCTGAAAGAATAACTTTGTTTTCAGGAAACACAGATAAAGACCTATGCCAATGAATATAGAAACTACTATAGATGACTGTTTACATGGGAAGTTAAGTACGTAACTTATTTATTTATTTATTTTTTACGCATGTGACCATGTCATGACAATATGGTATGAGACAGATCTGTCTGTGAAAAAAATCAAGCTCCTCCTCGGCTGTTGTCAAGAGGAAAATGAACGACATCAGACCCCCCAAAGCAGATGACCCAAAGACAGCTGTCAGAACAACCTGGGCTTCCATTACACAGAACCACAGGCTGAAGAAGGCCTCTTGTGTAACATTATGAATTGAGCTATTATTTTCACTCTGCCACAGGCTTTTTAAGTTTTTAAATACTTATTGTGTTTCCTCTTTTTCTATCTTAAACATTGCTTACTGGGATGATCATTCCCTTTCGTTTTGGATGTACAGTTGGAAGGACTTCTGCTGATGCATTTTTATGTTTACACAATTGTTCTGATGTGCAACCATACGCATCACAGCAAATGCATTGTGTCTCCTTTTACTGTCCAGAAAAGAAGGCACAGAGACGAGAGAGAGAAGGAGGATCTTACAAGGACCCAGTCAGAGTCTCATCGTTATGAAGTTTACTGAGACATGGCTGCAAGATCATATCCTTGATTCCAGAGTTTTGCTGCCTAGCCTTCAGACCAGATGAGCGGAGATTTAAAAGGGAGTGGCAAAAGGAGTTGGAGTAGCAATCCATGTGAGATGATACTGTGAAGTGTTGTCTCTGAAGGTAATTGTCCACATTATTTACCAAGAGATCTCACCAGTGTTATTTTGGCAACCGCTTACATTCCACTGTCAGCTGTTGCCAACACTGCATGTGATGTCCTCCGCTCAGTTGTTGCTAAGCTACAGACTCAACACAAACCCTCTGTCACCTGGACAAAGCAGGCAGCACTGTAGGGGTCATGTTCTATGATTTCTCCAGGATATTAAAACAATTCAGCCTGATCTTCTTTGTTGGAAACAAGTGGAGACCTCAACAGTCACCTGGATCAATGACTACCTGATCAAATGACTACGATTTATAGGTCCGAATTATTATACAATAAGGTGGTCAGCACCACAGAAGCACAACAGGAGGCTGTACTCTCACCATTTCTTTTCACACTGTACACCTCAGATTTCCAGAAAAAGACAAGAGTTCTGTCATCTGCAGAAAATACTCTGCTGGCTCTGCAGTGGAGGAGAATAACAACCTCTGTGTTTGACTGGACAACAAACCTGGACTGGAAACACAACAAGAAGCTGCCTACAAAAAGGGACAGAAAAACAACTTCAAGGAAGTTTCACTCCTTCAGTGATTCTGCATGTCTTCTAAGTCTATGAGAGTGTAATCCCTTCTGCCATGATCTGTTGGGGTAGCAGCATCAGAGCCAGTAATTTCAAAAAGCTCAACAAGCTGATCAAAAAGGTTGACTGCTCTGGAATCTCTTGGGATGATTGTGCAAGGATCAATTGTCACAAAATTATTATTTTTTTTAAAACCTGAGCAATTTATTATTGAATCTGTCATGCAAAGTGTTTTTAGTCAGAGGCTTCTTCAGATCCATGTTAACCCTCAATTTACTCTGCTTATGTCTCCGTTTTGTCACGGACAGGACTCTGCAGTACTTGCACAACCACTGTAGTTAATGAGAGAGTTTACACTGCCTCTGGAGGGCAGTGTACAGACACAGATGGAACAGGGCTCGAACCACCAATTCAAGTACAAACTCTTGCCACCATCACCGTCTTTGTCTTCAGAAGAAGGACCAGGGGATGCTGGGCTTGGACTCTGCTGGTGACATCAGAGCCTGTTGCTGTATTTCCCAAAGAGTGATATACACCATTATTGCAATAACATGTTTAAACATCTGCGGTTGATGACGCACCATCCGTATGCTTAACAGTTAACAGCTCAAAGTGTGTCTTAGATGGTGCAACTCTGGGCACTATCAAATATTAAACACAGCCAGACCTCTTTTCTTACCAATCAGAGGTCGTTTTGCCCTGGAGTAGATTAAAACTGTCCGTGTCTTGAAAAATTACAAAAAGTGGTGCTCAGACATCTTAACAGTGCCTTTCTGTTAAGATTTCAGAAAGGCACTGTTTTTGTCCAGAGGACAGAGTGCCTGTGCTGTGGCACCTCCTAGTGTCCATCTGTGCAAATCCCTGCTTGTTTTCTTTGCTTTGGTGTTGCTTCAAGTCTGACAGAGGAAATTAACAATATGTTAGGTTTACAATTTAGCTCCAAATGTTAGTAAAACTTCAGTAGGAATGATGTGACATAATTTTACTAGTTTGTTCACACATGTTTTTAGAACATTTGTGTGTAAGTAATCCATTCAGAACAGTCTGTGCTGCGATCAGACAGGGCAGTTCCTCACCTTTAAGTACTTTGGCATTTCTACTTGCCTGTCTCCGTAAAAAGAGGTCTTCAACCAAATGCACTGCTTTTAATCCTTTTCGAAATTTCTATGGTAAAGTGTGGTACATAAGCACTGTGGTTCCTCCTTTAAGCACATAATAGATGCTAGTCATCCAATGAGCAGAACTCAAATTGGCTGAATTTGAAAATTTCTTGCTGGGAAAATGGATAAACTGAAAAGAAGATTGCTTGGGGCATTATGTGCACAGCAGAAAACATTTGAAAATCTTTGCTGGGTTTCTTCATGATTTATATAAAAGCTTCTTCTCAAAAAGATACACTCATTAGTGTTATTTTGAACCTAACAATGAAAGGCAGAAGATGGTTTCTTGCAATTTTTTTTTCTTTTAATTTCAATCCACTTAATTGGACTGAAATTAAGTGGAAGAAATTGTGAGACAATTAACTGCTTTTTTATCAGGGTTGCACAGTCTGAAGGTTCAGTGGTGGCCTGCCTTTGCTGGCAGCCACAATCTTTCCCTCTACTTTCTACTGCCTTTGTTTATCTCATTTTTCAATTAACCTCCACGATTTAGCTCTCTTCATAAAGCCAGCTGCATGTTTGCTCCAAAGAACAAATAAAAACGGTCCCTTTCTCTCCTCCCCTCACACATGCATGTACACCCCTTTCTTTTTCTGTTTCTCCGTCTTTCCCTCCAACTCCCCTCTCTCTTGGCTGCAGCGTTCTTTCAGCCCAGGATGCTGAGCTTCACAGCGCCTTGCAGGGTTTTAGCAGGCATGAGGCTGTATGTGTCAGATTAAAGAAGGGAAATCTGCAGCGTGCAGGGAGAGCTTTGTAGATATGGCAATTTGGTGATAACTTCCTCTTCTCTGTGCCCTCCCCCATACCTCCTCTGTCTCTTTCCCCCTTCCCCTTTCCCTCCCAGCTCCTGCCTTCTATTTGGAAGAGACTCCTGAAAGGACAGAGGGATGGCAGAACGAGCCATGCTGCTGCTGGAACCCTGGACAATCTACTGTCTGCATCTGGCCTGTTAGTCACCACAATAGGAATTCATGTCTCTCCTATTTTCACTGGGTTTAACTCAGCTGGTTTGATTGAATTTCATTGAAATTTTCTCTGTACCAATTTTTATCAAAACTGATAATAAAATTTATAATTTTTGACTCAATCTCTTAGAATTTTGGCAGTGCATGCAATAATTATCACTACTATTATTGTAGTAGTGATAATTTTCACTTTTTTTTCACTTTGGAAAAAAAAAAAAATTGAAGCAATGAGAGAGGAGATGGTAAAGTCCAGTCCATACTGGTTTAGAGAAAGAGCCTGAATCCCAAGACATGAATGGTCTGCTCCATGATTAATCATTACTAATGAGAAGGGAGGCCCAGGAAACACACAGCAAATCAAAATGAATTAACCGCCAGCAGAACACAGAAAAGTAGAATAATTGCATTACTTTTTTCCAGAGTCACATGGGGCGCCATTCCCCTCTCACAATCAAAGACCTGTTAGAAAATCAAATAGAATGCCATCTTGGGGCTGGGTCGCTTCTGACAAGGCTGATTGAATGAATGTATTACCGTGTGCCCAAAGAAATGCTCAATGTTTGCCAAAGCACCCCCTCCTCATTCCCCTTTCCTCCATTGTGAGGGGAATGTTTATCAGCACTGCAGTTCCATGGTTATGGATGATCTGGGTGCAATGCAGTGAAGGTTGTCCCACCCCAAGGAGCCTGAGTGCAGCTTATTTCAGCAGAAAGCTTCAGCAAGGAGCAGCGTTTGGCAAGCATGAACACAGGACATGCAGCATGCGATGTTAACAGAGGGCTCCTTATAAATCAATCTGACCAAAGCAGATAAATCTGGAATTTTATGACCTTGAACAGCACACTGGACTTGTGACTGCTCAAGAAATTGGGAGATTCTGGAGGTTTTTGCTTTATACAGCGTGTTTTTTTTTTTGGTTTGGGGTGATATTTATCTCATTGATAATCACACTGTTTTACTCATAGGAAATACTCACGCAAGTCTTGAAACCTCAAAACATTTTCTGCTTTTACATTTGTAGAAGCAGAAAATATATTTATATCCTGTTGAACACCAGAATAATGCCTCATATTCTTATTACATTCTTTACATATAGACTATAGAATTGGGCTGTAATTGTACTTAAAAATCTAATCTATCTATCTGTCTGTCTGTCTGTCTGTCTGTCGATCTATCTATCTCTGCTGAACTTAGCAGTTTGCTGCTGTTTCAGGTAGTAAATTGAAACGGTAGCAGCTGTTTCAGTAGCTACATTGGACAAATCATTTGCTAACTTCAGTTTTTAACATCATAACTCACCTGCTGTCATTTAGCATGATGCTCATTTTAGGATGTCCTCAGCAGAGTTTAGATTGAATCTTTAAAAATATCCAACTGTATTTACAGGCCTGAGCCTGAAGTAAACCTGGTATAGGAGGGGAAAGCTCCATATGTGTGACACTGTATGAAGCCAACTCATGTCTCTTTGTCATCAAGTTATAAATACTTCCAGAACTCTGACATCTGACAGTTTTCTAGTCATACTGACCCATCAGAGTTCTTCACAATAAGACAGTTTTACCCAATGGTACTCACATTTATACACCGATACAGAGAACAACAAGCAGCGTGGTGTTAAGTGACTAATTCAGATATCTTCCAATTGTAAGGCGACTACCCACTGAGCCACAATTTCCCCACAATTATAGCACAACTATTGTATAACAGTTGCGCTATACAGTGTTAAAACCATAGGAAATTATTATTTTTTGTTTATTTATTTATAAAAAAATCTTGAAAAGTTTTTGGAGTTGTTTTGATTCATAGACAAATCAGTTTCTGACTGGTTCTAGAATGCTCTGTTGAAGTGCACTTAATGGAAAGAAAGCTCTTGTCTGATGGTGTCATGATGTGTGTAGGAGTGGACACAATTGCAGCAGGCAGTAAACGTAGTACATTGTGTATATTTTAATTTTAAAAAATCAACTAACAAAATCCAAAATCCAGTGGTACAAGGAAATGCAAAACACAAGCAAACTGGAGACACAGGGGTAATAAGGGTAGTGACTAGCATAGTGATGAGACAGACTGGAGAGTTGCGACTGAGATGGAGGAGCTTAAGCACTGGGAGGTAGTAAATGGAACAATGGGCCTAGCTAGATGAGATGACTGATTGCAGGTGTGAGTAGTTGGCACAGGAAATAGCTGGGGGGGGGCAGAGGGGCTGAAAACACTTCTAATACTGAAGAAATGCTAAGACTAAAGAAACTTCATAAACTAGAAGAGAAAAAGACACGAGGGAAAACATAACAAACCTAAACAGAAACCAGGCTGATCTAACAATAAGAACTAAGGAACGTACAGTAGAGCTAGAGTAACTAGAAGGATTAAACAAAGAAAAAACCTAACTAGAACTACTAAAAGTAGATGGGTATGGCTGCAGATATAACAAAACTAAACCTAAAGTAACCAGATAAGAAAAGCTAAAAACACTACAGGAGGAAGCTAGAAGGCCTTAATAACTTAACTGGAACCACTAACGAAAGGTAAACCTAAACTCAGACATGTAAGAACAACAGAACCTCCATCCATCCATTTTCTAACACCCTTGTCTCTAATGGGGTCGGGAGGTCCTGGTCTCCAGCTATGTTCCGGGAGAGAGGCGGGGTCACCCTGGACAGGTTGCCAGTCTGTCGCAGGACAACACAGAAACAGACACACACAAACTCACACCTAGGGAGAATTTAGAGAGACCAATTTACCTAACAGTCATGTTTTTGGACTGTGGGGGGAAGCTGGAGTACCGGGAGAGAACCCACGCATGCACAGGGAGAACATGCAAACTCCGTGCAGAAAGGACCCGGGCTGGGAATCGAACCCAGGACCTTCTGTGCTACCAACTGCGCCACTGTGCAGCCACAACTGAACCTAGAGTGATGAAATAACTAAGAAATAAACATTACTAGAAACACTACAGGGAGGCTGAAATAAGGAATAACGAGAAGGATTAAATAAAAATAAACTAATTACTAAAGAAAGCTCAACATAGACTCAGAAGAATAAACCTAAATAAAAAGTAAACCTAACTAGAAACACTATGAATGTCTGTGATGTTTAATTTGAGCATGAAGTATATTGAGATGAATAATTATGTTCAGTGTAGAGCATATTTTGGACCTTTTTCCTTTCAACGAATTGAAGCTTTAGTTATGTTCACCTTTTTTTCCTCAGTCAACAATATAGCTGAGTATGAAACTTACTGTTCCCACATAGCAGATTTCAGTTATTGCTATGTATCATCTTACTTTACTTGGTTTTGGTGTCACATTTTAAAGTTGTTAAATATGTCAGAACAGAGAATTGTATACTTTTAGTTCCTCACACAAATATGTACAGGTTTAAAACGATGCTGGATTCATTCAGTATAAAAAAGGCTTTATTGAAAACGTTTTGTGTTACAAACCCACTATGTTCCTATGGCCTCATGTCTTCCTGTGACGTAGAAAAACACCAGATACTCAATGGAGTGATGAGAATATAAAATAAACACAAACCAGCGCTAGTCCTTGCACAGCTCACAGACATCATGAGAAGGCCTAAGGCAGCATGTGATTTGTTGTCAGAAAATCAAAATGATCTTTAAATTCTTGTTCTGTATGTCCACCACAGCTTATCTTTTGACATAGACAAAGTAACCATCCTGTCTCACCTCTGTGACTCATCCACAGCAGTACAGTGCACTTCCAATTTATTCAAAGATTGCAAAAATTAAAACCAGTTGACAAATGTGCCTTAACATGGACAAGGAATTGAGGCTATGACAGTAGTGATGGTTTAGAGTGATTACCAGAGCTAATGAGGAGGCATTGTGAGCAGCACCCACAATGGCATGATTATGATAAACTGGGACAACACAATAAAACCCTAGCATTATGGATTGCACTATCTTCAACCATTATCAAAGACAATATTTTATCCACCAAACAAGCCAGTCTGTTGTTCCGTCATATCTCAGGCCTGGGTAAGCACTAAGCATGGTAATTATGATGTTTTATTAACCCTGGCAGCAAAATCCAGATCTATTTTGCTCGGCTATCTTTCATGTCATCTGATATGATCGAAACAAAATGCCCCCCTGACCATTTAATTATTTGTGTGACGGTGAGGGAAAGGTTTGCGGGATCTAAATAATTATTCAAAATGTAAGAATTTATTAAGTTAAAATCAAATAAAGATTAATAAGTAGAATAAATAAAAAAGTGATAGGTTTCATAGCAATAATTGTTTGAATTGATGTTCAGTTCTTGGGTTTCCACCAGAACTCAGACACTGAGGTGTAGACTTTTGCTGGAAAAGCTGCCAGTAGATAAAGAGAGAAAACAAAGCAGAGGCGGGAAGCTGCTGCCAGCTTCCAGCTACACTCAACCTGCCAATTAACTGATTATGAGCCGGTTGGGCAGAACTGGCTCTAACAGACAGTTAAACCTCACGGTTATCTGAGGTATTTTTTTAATAAAGTGTTACCACACCCCTCTGAGTGTTTTTTATTCAGCAGCATTCACAGTTTTTGTTTTTTTTTCTTATTTTTTTAAATCATTTTTATCTTGAGAGATGTTCAATTTTCTTTTCAATTTAAAATATTCAGGTTCTTTTGAAACTGCTCTAAATACCTTTTCTGACACAGACATCTTTCTCACCATAATGTTCTTTGTCACTTCAGCAGTCAGAGCTACTGTTACAATCCTTGACTGTTAGAGTTTTGATCATTTCTTTGTTGTTTCTTTATAATTTTTTTTAGGTTTTGTCAAATTCTGTGTTCATTATTGTTCCAAAGGTCTTGCCAAATTGGTTGGTTTCTTTGTTTTCAATTTTTTTATTTGTTCTTTTATTTTGCTCTTTGTACTTTTGTATTTATTTTTCCTAGAATATTGTCAACAAATTTTCCTTTATTTGGTAGTCTTTTGAGACTTTGTTCAGCCCTTTTAATGTTCGTTATTTACACTTCCTCAACTTGCCAATCTGCTCTCTTCTACAGCTGTTCTCTACTACCTTATTCTGCCCTGCCTATGTTCTTTCTTAGCTCTTTAGCCTGTGAAGTCCTGCTAGTAGCTTTTTTTGGGGGGAGCATGATAAAACTTATATGATCCGACTTAATTACAGCAACTTTGCTTCTTTATCAGCCATTTTTCTAAGCTGCTTGACTTTCTGTCAAACATAAAATAGCAATTTTCTGAACAGTAACAATACAAAATTAATAATGGTAATAAAGCAAAGTGATAAAAAAAAACCCATCAAAACAGAATCACAAACAAACCTCATGATGACTGTTAGCCTGGTCTGGAGCAGGCTAGCTTCTCAGAATGTAAATGATAGAATTATGCATACTTTTGAAATTGCTTGGTAAGTAAGAAAAAATTCAGTCACAACATGGAATTTTAAAATTGATTGTAGTTTAACTTACTGCTTTGCTTATCTATCTATTGTAGCATAAATCACGTCCTGTGTTTTTATTTTAAAGTAGCTTATCACGCCCACTGAGGGCGTTCTGCACAAACATGTCTGTCATCCTACTATGAATTAAACACAAAGTAAGTCACATGCATTACCTTTTGATGGATCTCAGTTTCAAAGATTAATAAAAACTCAACACAAAAAGTTCTTAGTCTTCCCCAACAGATGGAAAACATTTACCCTTCTCTTATTTAGCTTCATCTAAAGTTCTGCTCAAACCCATGACAATTAATCACACAATACAGCAGAACACTCCCTGCATGGAGTTCCTTGGGCCTCTAAATGGGGTAAATAACCCCAGCACTCACCATGCAGGAAGACATTTCATCAAACAAATATGATCAAAACAAAACTAATGACGTGTAAATTGTTTATGATGTGTTCTAAAATGAGCAGACGCAGTGCCCTGTCTGGGAGTAATCAGACACGAGAAAGACCTAATCAGGGAGAAATGAATACGAACATAGGCGAAGTGCACTTTGACACTCCCCGCACTGTGCACTGTAGTGGTCGGAAGGTGTGTGTCACAATCACGTTACATCAGGCAGCAGGAAAACATGTGTACCCAACCATTTGTGCTCAGGCATGAATGACTGACAGTGACTTGAAAAAACGGTTTCATAAAAGAGCAATCACCAAAAGGAATGAACGGTTATTTGTGGGGAAATGGAGCTCTATTGAATTTTATAAACTAGTTACCATTGTGCACTGACTGCAAATGTGCACAAAGGACATTTATTGAATCAAATACAATTATCCTGTAAAGAGACAACCCAAGAGATGTTTCATTGTACAAATTTGTGCAGTAGACATGTTTGATAAATAACAAGTCTGACAGGTGAAGTGGAGAATCCTGATTAATCTATTTCAAAGCACCAACACATCATGTTACATAAAAGAAAAAATCCAAATGTTGCTAGCTTTCTGGAAATTTCCCCTCAACTCTGACCAGTTTTCCTGCCTTTGCTAAAGAATCACATTGTGCAGCAGGATTTCAGTACCACCATGTTTCATCATAAGATTTCCAGTCTCTATACATTACCATCCACTCCTCACCATCATGGGCTTCATTGCTCTCACCAGATGGCCTCCTTGTAGAGTCAAGTCCTTGTGAATTTTGAACTTTATCAGTTGAACTCTTTACTTTGGATTGTTTAAGTTTTTTGTGTCACTATGTTTCCACTTTTGATTATCTCCTTGTATATGTTTTAGTTGTTGCTAATTAACATATTCCTTGTATTTGCTTATGTATTCTGTTTCTTCTCTAGCTCCTTTTCTAGTTTTTTAATCTCCTTCCCGCAGCCTGCCTGTCAGGTTTCTACACAGCTGCACACTGTTTTAGATCAACCACCTATTTGGATCAGTAATCAAGCTCCTTAGTATACAATCTTTTCATTTGCTGTCACTCCCCTGTACTCTTGTTTTGCTTCCTGTATTTGCTTCTTGCCTTCGCTGCTCATCGTGTTCCTTTATTTTATGGTTCTCTGTTCCTGCTTGCAAGTTTTACATTTTGTTTTATTAAATCTCTTTAATGCAGTTTCTGTCTTCAATTCTCTCTGTATCTTGGAACTTACAACAAATCTACATTACTCTGCATTTCTTGATAAAGAACTGTAAATTAATTTTTTACATTTCAAGTGCACACTATTTTGTCAGTAATGCCTGGTTCAAATGGCAATGTTTTAAAATTGGCTGCTGGGTTTCCCAACGTACTTGACCATAAAAAAACTTTGGTAGAACTGGTTTAGTTGTAAAGTGTGTGGTGTTTAGCCAGACAGCAGGAACAACACAGCACATGCAAACCAACTTCATTCACCAACATTCAGATGTTGGTGCATAACAAACATGGCCGACTAAGAAGAAGCAATGTAAATAGTTTGTGGACTGTACTGAAAAACCGTCCTGATAATCTGGGCTTCTTAGTGGTAAACAGGACAAAAATGGGCTTAAATTTTTTTCTGTGTGAATTAGGAATGAGGGGAATGGACAAGGACAGTAAAATGTTTCTTTTTTTGACTAGAAGCAGTTGAAAATTTGCTTAAAGATGGTGTATGAATTAAATCACTCAGCCTAATTTTCAACATGCACTAAACCATTTTCAGTTAACAGACTTGTGTCAGCCTAGACATAATAATGATCAGTTTCCATGGAAGCAATCATAGAGCCAGGAGTTAAGACCAGAGTTAACATTTGAACCACTCACTGTGTAGTGCTGAGGTAATAGTGAAAACAACAATAACACTGCTACAAATTCATAATGGGATCGAGATTGTTCAGGTATACAAAGTTTTATTCTTCAACACAAATGTAAATTTAGGCTTTGTGGGACAAGTACATTCAGTCCAGTTTCCACCTCTTGCTCATAGTAGACATTTGTTTGGTGGCAGTGATAGTTGCTAGGAAGCATGTAGACTGGCTTTCCACAGTGGGCCCCCTGCCACTGAAAAAGCAGTGCATCGCTGCAGATGCTGTGAGATGAGAAAGCAAAGTTATCCCCTGCCAAGTGTCTGAATTATCTGTGCTAATCCCACAAGCTGAAGCTGAGGATCTGACATGGAAAAACAAAGCTTTAGTTCCACAGTGGGATGGAGGTGAAGACAAAGCTGAGGTACAGCAGCGGCCTCAATCTTCTGCCAAATTAGATTTTGGGCTTGAAGAAGGCAGATTTTTTTGGAGACACATGATAAGAAATAAAGGGAAGCAAATTAACTCCCTAAAAGGGGGTAACATGAAAGTTTTCAGGCATGAATAGCTTGTTTAAGCGCAAACCACAGCATCTCACCTCTCTCATTCATGCCAATTAGCCAAATTTTTAATTAACTTTAATATACAAATTAGTTCCCGTCACATCTGAGTCTTCTTAAGTGATTTTAATTGCAATCTGGTTTAGTTGACTAAAACATGAAATCACCGGGAGATGCTGTTTTAAATAGGTTTATAAAAAGCATGATTTTATATTTTAAGAAGAATTTTTTTTTCTACTTACATCAAAACATTTATGCTAGAAAGGACTAGAGATCAAGGTATATTTTGCAACACATGGAAGTTTTTCTTTTTTGAACAGCTTTTTTTTAATTGTTTGTTTTTTTCAATGAAAATTTGAAAATACTTATAAGCATAAACTTTGAAAAAATGTTTTTACAACATACTTAATCAACTGAAAAAACAATTTCAAATTTCAAGTTAATATTTCCTATAATTTGATATGTTAAAATTCATAAAGAGTCAAAATCCTTTAAGTTGTTTAACCTAAGCAATAAATGTATATATAAAATGTTAACATTTTTTCTTCAAGCACTTTATTGCTGCTAGATAGCACAGACTAAATTTTCCAGTTTTTTTCAAAAAAGAAGACATTTTTATCACACATCAGGAAAGAAACTCTGTTACTAAAAGAAGTGTATTAGAATAATTAATTATATGCATAATTAAAAGTACTGTTTAAAATCCATACAATCTACACATTAAAACTAAATAGGTAAAAAAACACATTAAAAGAGTATAAATAAGCATGAAATGGTATTTCAGTCCCCTGGCGATAAGTGGACTAGATAAGTCCACTTATCGCCATCACCAGCTGGTGATGGCGATAAGTGTCAGCTGGTGATAAGTATCACCAGCTGACACTTATCGCCAGCTGGTGATAAGTGTCACCAGCTGGCGAGGTGGGTGAAGTGTCTTGCCCAAGGGCACAATGGGGGACTCGAACCAGCAATCCAATGATAACAGGACAAATTCCTACCACTGTCGCCACATGAATGTGTATCTTACATAGTTTAGCAGCCAGTAGAATAAGTGACTTTGGCTAACCTCAGCCAATCCCATTGATTGTCCCACTGGTCAGATTGTTGGTGTTGTAAAGAACTAGAGAACTGAAAAAAAGGGATACTTGATCCAAAAATTTGGAGACCTTAGAAGGGATTCCATTAATGGATGGCAAGCATAGAATAGGCCGTGGTTGGATTTCACTGTAAGGTTTTTCAGATAGCTGCTATTCACAGACTGACATATCCTGATTAAATAAGATAAGATATAATTTATAGGGGAAATTGTCGTAGTCTAAAGTGCATCAACTGTAGGATATGCAACCACATTCCAATAAGACAAGAAATGTCACGGTGCAGACAAATGTCACTGAGTGAGACAGTGGTACTAAAACATGGCATCTAAAATGAGGGACAATATAAATGCACCAAGACAAGAATTATTGCATCTACACAATACAACTTCATAGACGTTGTAATATAAAACAAGCAGTTAAATGATTAAAATTTGATAGAAGAGCAAATAAATAAATAGATGACAAACTGGAATAGCCAAATCCTATTTGTAATAATCTTGTTGTTGGAGGAGGTGTTTGATGAGGTCAGAAAGATCTGCTTCCAAATGGTTGTTTATTTAATCTTTTTCACTTACACATAGAATCAGCAATAGAACCTATCCTCACGGAAGTACGTCCACATCTGTTATTTAGCAACGAGCGCTACTATTAATTGCTGTGAGCATAAGTCATGGCAAACAAATGTTAAGAAACAACATGAATCCATCACTATTAGGATCCAACTCAGCAAGAACAGGTGCAAGAACACCACCTGTTCTTGTTTTGCTTTAAATCTAGGATTAATATGTCACTTTTTGAGGTATTTTACTTTACTTGTGCACATCATGGCAGATTGCATTTTTCCATAATAAATGCAATCATCCTTTAAGAACTACAAACATTGCGGAAATCTGTAAGGGGGATTTATTCAGTCGTGATGTAGCAAGTTAGTTTTTGTAAAGTTGTACCTAAAGTATCTTCTAAACAGATGATGCCATAGATGTTGGAAATCAGCATTTCCTTTTAATAAAATCAACCTCCTTAATTGAACTTCTCTTTCACACAAAATATATTATCCACAGTGTTAGCAGAAGCTAATTTACCATATCACAGATATCCTGCCTGTTGTACTTGTTATAACATCGATGTAAAATAGCGGTGTTTGAGTGCTTATGGATATGATGTTTCCCTACAATTTTAAAGTACAACAGATCAATTTTCCCTTCCGGGAGCAGAATGAAGCAAAAGATCATTTACTATGTTATTACCTTCCACAGACAGAAACAGAATTGTCAAGAATTCAATATACAAACCATGATGCCGCCTTGTAATGCAAACAGAATAAATATTTGCTTGGCTTTATGGCAGAGGGTAAGAAGCACCTCAGCTGTTCATCATGAGAAGCATTCTAAACTACTGCTTGATATCCAGTGACGGCTCAACACATCAACAAGTTCCCATGAAAGCACACACAACACACACTCCATCCACCAGTCCCTTTTTTATGTGGAATTTGTAATGGTTAATAATTCTTATTAACTGCATGGGTGCAATTTATTTTCCTCTCAGGCAATGGAGGTGGTTGAGTGAGGGCAACTCTGGCCGGAGTTGATAAGCTGCTGCTCACACACAGGCCTGCTAGAAGAACCAGATTTACCAAGAAGACAATGTCCACTAGGTCAGGAACACACATGCCCTGAAAACACACACAGATGAGGACAGCTGAATGCTCATGTGTATAACTACTTGGGAAGACACAAACACCATTTTTACCAAACCTCCAACCTTTATGTCAGTGAAATATTTTTCACTCAATGTTTCTACTCCGACATTTTATCTCTGTTTGAAAACCTAATGAGTAAACTGAGACAAAAAAAAGAATAAAAGTCTGCACAATCATATTTTAGAAATGTTATCAAATACTGATAAAGAGACCATATTCCATATTTTGTGCAGGTCTGATATTGGACTAAAGTAAACATCAGATTTTCTCCTGTTTGTGTTCACAAGTATGAAATAATAGTATATTTCAGAACAATTAAACACACAAACTGAAATTTGTCTTCCATAAATAAGAAATATAAAAACATCATAAGCAAACAGCAAAAAAAAATAAAAAGAAAGAAAGAAAGAAAGAAAGGAAGAAAGAAAGAAAGAAAGATTTTTTTGATTTTAACACCACATTTATTTTTCAATAATAATGCATTTTCACATAATATACTTCAACATTCACGCAAACAAAGAATTAAAAACTAACTTTCCATCAATCACCGTGCACACAATATTTTTAAAGCACCACAAAGACAAAAATTCAGTTAAATTATTCATCATTGAAAAAAACATAAACTCTGCTTTGACTCTGTTTTTCACCATTAAAATAAACATCCTATCAACTTTTCCCCCCAAAACACCATTTAATTTATTCTTTCTGTTAATATAAATGGAAAATTTTGCCTGTCCAGTGAGAAAGTTTAACAAATTCCACTTATTAGATTCTGTTTTTGCATAACCTGCACCAAATATGAAAGCTACGTCAGACCAATGAACACCACAATTTTTAAAAACATCTTCTAGCAAAATAAACAGTGGTGACAGTCTTTTACACTCAAGAAACATGTGGAAAACAGTTTCTATCTTGTCACAAAAAGGACAAAATTCATTTATATCCTTTCTAAACTTAACTACAAAGCTGTTAACACTCACAGCACCGTGCAAAATCCTCCATTGAAGGTCGCCTATCCTCTTACTCAAAGGGGCCTTATAAAAAACCCTCCATACTGGTTTTTGATTTTCTCCGGCTTTAAACCGTTCTCTCCAAACAGTATCAGTTCTTCCACTTAACCGTTTCTTATTCAACCCTTGAACAACCAATTTGTACAAACATTTTCCATTCAGCATACAAAAAATAAAATCCTTTTGAGTGATCAAGAGAGGACCCTTCACCTCTGATAAGTCAATGTTCAGTCCCATTTCTGGAAACGGATCAGAAGGATCGGGGAGTTCTTCTCCATTACAACAGTCCACCAACATCTGTTTTTCATCCAAAGTCAATTTTCCAAGCCACCGGTCTAAAATAGTCCTCATAACTCGGATCGACTTTAGTCCAAGCAAATGAGCCATCGATTCTGTGTTTTGAAGCCTTGGTCCAGCCGTCTTCACAATGTGTCCAAATTTTAAAACTTTCTTCTGAAGCAGTCGTCTCGACACTCCTACTCCATCTTCTAGCGCCAAACGAGCTTTGAAAAATAAAGGTTCCTCTAAGAGCCAAAACAGAGATACAGTTGGTTCCAGTCTTTTCCACTCAAAAATTGTCCATGCTCTAAACAAACTTTTATAAAATAATGGCATTTCATACAAAAGTAATGACTCACAATTTAACAAAAACAGAGAAGCATCTAAACCAAAACTTCCAATTTTCTGCAGAATAATACTTGTTGTTTGCTTCCACAAAACATCCTCTTCTCTCCCCATTAGATATTTCTGAATAAACTGTAACCTGAAAGCAGCAGTTCTGCTCTCTAGATGGACCAAACCTTGTCCACCCTCCTCCTTAGGTAAGAAAAGCACAGCTTGAGACACCCAATGTTTTTTATCCCAAAAAAAATTGATCATACAAGATTG
>CAEFZY010050474.1:0-22424 GCA_903066815.1 Brachyrhaphis roseni
TATATATATATATATATATATATATATATATATATATATATCTTTTTCTACTTCTTCTAACACTCGTTCTGTTTTCCTCTGCGGAGTCAAAGATGAAAATTTTTTTTTTTTTTTTGCACATGTGTGCGGAGCAAAAACGGCACTTCCGTCTTTGCTGGTCAATAGGTTCCTGGGCCCACTTGGCTGCTGTGATGTTGATATGCACACAATCTCCTTTGTGAGGACAGGCGCTGCCCCCGAGGGTCAGGTTTCAACCCAGCTCCCAGAGAAAGACATTTACTGCATTCTGTGGCCCACCCCTTTGGGATCAGGCATGCTCCATTTTGTGGGGAGTTTTCCTCCTCTGACCCACCGTGGATTAGAATGAGAGGTGGGTTCAACCCCCCAAAAAAGAAAAAGTAAATACATTGGAGAGAGAAAAAAAAAAAAGCAGAAATGGTTCTCAACACTTTGTGATAACTTGCATGTAAAGTAGTAACCAATTAGGTTAAAATATTTTTCTGTTCCTTTCAGTTTTCTCTCATGACTAGAGTTTAGGTTGTGTGTGAGGTAATGTTTTGCTAGTTGATCCAAATCATAACTAGAGGTGCACTGAGAAGTGTGCTGATGACTGGCCTGTTTTTCAGCCTGATTTTTGTTGGGGGTGGGGGGTTCTCTGAACCGGATCACCCTTTCAACTCCCATTTTTGGTTGGAAGAAGCGACTCGTAGTTGACTGTTGGGTGTTTTTTTTTTTTGTTTTTTTTAAAAAGTAAGGTAAATGAAACTAGGGACACATTTCATTAGGGCTGCAAAGTTATGCGAGAGTAAGACTTTAAGAAGACAACAGGAAGGCTGGAAAGTGTTACACCAAATGTTAATTTTTTTATATATATATTTCAACTTTTGTCTTGGAACATGTTGGATTTCTAATACTGGCAGCATGTTGGAAATCTCACAGTTAAGGTCTTTTTTTTTTTTTTTTTTTAGAATGTAGGTGAATGTAGTGTTTAGCAAGGCTAGCCATACTAATCCCAGATGTAAAACTCTTAAAGTGTTTTAAAAAGTCAATGTATTAATTTTGTCTTTGTTTTTGATATAGAGAATTGTTAACAGCAGGAAAGGTTGGGGGGAAACAGAAACTATACTGGTCTAGTTTATACCAGTGTACCTTTAATCATGGCTACTTTTGTTCCCACCGAGTTCTTGTTGAAAGATTTGTGTTAAAAGCGACTTGTCTTCTCCCCAGCTCTGGAGGATGACCACCATCCCGAGCAGGAGCACTCTTCGGCCGTGTCGGACAGCGATGACAGCTCCCCTCTCGACCTGTCAGGGGGAGGGATCCTCGGGAAGCGCCGTCGCCGCGGCAACCTGCCCAAGGAGTCGGTTCAGATCCTCCGCAGCTGGCTGTACGAGCACCGCTTCAACGCATACCCATCGGAGCAGGAGAAGCTCAGTCTTTCGAATCAGACTAAACTGTCTGTGCTGCAGGTAAGATGATTTATTTATTTTTTATTTTTTTGTACACATGACGTTTTCAGAACCTGCCAGAGGATTTTGATTTTTCTTGTTTCTGCTATTTGTTGAGTTATGTCATTTAACTCTGGGGGGAAAATAGCATTTCTTGATGACGTTCATCTGAAACTTACTACTTGTGTAATTTCAGTACAATATCTTATGTCATTGAAATGCGTGAAGACAGACTGAGGGTACAGTGACTGATGGTGCTGCAGTCACTACTAGCATTCTCCCACCCTTCTCTTTCTCACTTTGTTGCATCAGTAGTAGACATTTCCTCTTTCCTTCTCAACACACAGGCAGATTACAGAGTAGCAGGAGGCGGCAGCAGTTCCTTGTTATGTAGTCAGTTCACTGGAATGCGTTTGGCTGCCTTCTCTATGGCTCAGCATATTTCAGCTCAGACCTTCATTATTGCCAGCTGTCTATGCACTCTCAGCTCTCTGTTATTCTCCTCCCTTACCAGTAGAGGGAGTATGTAAGACTTCTGCAACAGACTTGGATGGAAAAGGAGAGTGCTTAGTTTTTAGATTTTTTTTTTTTTTGATTTTTTTTTTAGGTCTTTTTAGTATTTGACAGTGCCTTGCAAATGTATTCATCCACTTTTTCCACATTACAACAACCAGAAACTTGAATGCGTTCTGTTGGGAGTTTTCAACATTTGCAATTAAAGTTTAGGTTAAAGTTGTGGAGAAATTACAAATTGGGTTAAATCATAAAATCCTATTTGAACATCTGACTGCGTGTCACAGCAAGTAAACCCTCACAAACACAAATACTGTTCTTGGAATACAACATTAACGTTTGTAAAATGCTTCAAATTTAGTAACAGCAGCCTAAGATGGGCACCAGTTGTTAATTGCAAACCTTAGGCACAGTTGTCGAGGAAATAGTTTATATATTATTTTATTCAAATAGCTTTCAAAAGCTTGTTTCGAAAAGAAAGTGTTGTTTCTTTTTTTGTGAGTAATTTTTGTCTGTTTTCCCAGATCTGCAACTGGTTCATCAACGCCCGCCGCCGCCTTCTGCCGGATCTGCTTCGCAAGGATGGCAAAGATCCCACCAAGTTCACCATCTCGCGTAAGATCGTCGGTAAAGCCGAGGCCCATCAGTCAAACAGAGGCGAAGCCGGATCTCCCGAAATCGGTGCCTCAGCTCGCTCCCCTCAGCCGCGTCCATCGGTAATCCGCTCCACGCCCGCTTTGGACCTTAGCCTGCTGGGGAACACAGCAACGGCCATCCTCACCGGAGTGGGCTATCCTGGAAAGGAAGGGTGTGTGCAGGCACTCATGAAGCTGGACACACAAAGCCTGTTGAGGGAAGCAGATGAAAGAGGTGCCCACTCTGCTGGCCCAACAACAGGCATCACTGTAGCTGCGAGCCACTCCTGCGGCCTTCTCAACACGCCTCCCCCGACTCCACCCGAGCTCTACCTGGGTCACGACTTCAGTGACCTGAGGCTGCTGGTTGATGCCGCTCTACAGAGAGCTGCAGAGCAGGACCTGCTCAAGGAGAGCCAAAGCAAACCAGCAGAGCCTTTAAATGCCAAACTGGTGGATGCAAGTGAAAAGGGCCCAACCCCACCTCCAGAGGAACAGGTCATGCATCCTTCCAGAGTGCAGAGTCTGATGGAGAAGGCCATGTCTGTTCCAGAGCCCGTCAAATCTCCAACAGTTGCTGCTCCACTTTTGCTCCCAGCCTCCAGGTTATCCCCTCTATCAGTAAACAAAGTGATGTGGAGCCCCTTAGATAAAGACACTGTCAGAGCATCCAGCCCAAACCAACCTCATCTCATCCCAGCACACCTACCAGCTGTAGTGCCAGTATCTGCCATCATCCTGGGGCAACCAGAGCTACAGAAACCTGCTGCCCTCCCAGCCGTTAACCCAAAGTCACCTCCAGCCTCATGTCCTATGAGTGCGTCAAATCCAGCAGTGAGACCTGTCTTCATACAAGCCCCTTCAGCCCAGTCAGCCACCTCAGATTCCCCCCCAGCAGCAGATGTTGCATCTCAATTGACGTCTAGAGGAGACCTGCCCCACCTCCCGTTCCACAAGCCCCCCTCGATCCCTGTGACTCCCCCCACCGTGCTGCCCACTTCATCCTCGGTCTCATCCGCATCTCCAGCACCAGCGGTCCCGCCTTTCCTGAGCCTCGCCTCCCACCTCGCTCCTCATACCTCAGGGAGCAGCGGCTCAGCCATGGTGCCGAAGGTTTGGAGCATGGTTCACGCCAACGCCAGGCAGGCCAGTTCACTCCAAGTGGTAAAGACCCCCATCAGCACGGTGTGGGGGCCGCAGCACAGCCTGCACACGCTGAGTGAAGCTGTCAACTAGAGGCTGCTGCAGTTTTTTTTTTGGTTTGGTTGTTTGTTTTTTTGAGGGGGTTTTTATGTAAAAATCTGAGAAGAAAGCGAGGACAGGTGTGTTTTATACGGCTGGACTTTAACATTTATAGGAGAATGTATCTTGGTTGGCCCTTTGACGGGAAGCCTGAGCTTGGCATGAGTTGGAACTTTGATCGTTTACCACATGGAGGAAGGTAGAGAACGTATCATTCTTGCGCTCTTGATGCCATTCTGCAACGGATTTTGATGTCATCCTGGGATTTTGGGGTGTTACAAGAATGAACAAATAGGAAAGTATTCCTGAATTGTACAAACATTTACCAGCCTTTCCAGTAGCAGTGCTGGACTTTAGTGAATGTAAACAAAAAAAACTAAACAAAGTGGTGACTTCCCTGGATATGAACTCTGCTGCCCTTTATTCAAACTTCTGGATAAAAAAGCACACTTTCTTAGAATTATTTTAGTTATGTGGATTTAAAATGATCAAGTTGTTTTTCTTTTTTCTTTCGCTTTTTTTATATATATATAAAATCAGCCTGTAATTTGTTTTTTTTTGTTGTTTTTTTTTTACATGGTTCTGTACTTTCCCCCCCCCTGCATTTGGAAACCTGAGCCAAAGAAAAATCAAAAACACAAGCAGCATGTCTAAGTCAGTGACTCCCTTGATCCGCCTTACCGCCGAGCGGTTTCATGAATCGTCATCTCAGCTGCTCTGTGCATACCTTCTAGCACAATGCATCATTAACTCTTTACCATTGGGAAGTTTCTAGTATTTTCAGTTTCCATTTAAAGCAGGTGTGTAGGTTGCGCTCACCCAGAGTTCCCTGATGTTTGTGAGGCCTTAGAGTTTCTGTTTCTTAGATCCGGAAATCGATATTTCATACAGGTTCTCGACAGAGCAAATGTAGCACATTTTTTTTTGTACGTCTAAAAAGAAGTGTCGTTTTTCCACATCTGATAGTTTAAAAGTGGTTTCTACAGAGTTTCTGCTAATCCATGAAGATGTAGTTTCTGTGAAACTGTCTCCTCCCCCTCCCATTTAATATTGGTAGCTGTGAGTGTCTGTGTGGGAGTTTGGCAGAAGGCTGGACTCCTTTCTGGTCAATACTGTAGCACAATTATTGATGTTTACCAGGTCACAAAGCTGTGTTTAGTTAGGTTCTGTTGTATTAGTGTGGGTGGTTGTGGACAGAAGAAGAACATATGTTTGGGTCTTACTTTTACTTTTGCCGAGCAATGAACACTGCCACCATTCCAAAAAAAAAGAAAGAAAACCCTCCAAACTTTTCTCCCATATTTCCTTCACCGTGTTCCACTCTGTGCCACAAATTCAAGGTTAATGTTTGCTTTTGTTGCAGAAGCAGAGTAGACCGGTGTTCATTTATACCTCAGTTGTACACAACCGATGTCAGGCTTAAGTTATAGTTACATTTTTCAAACTGCATAAATACACTGTGATGATGCCTTCGAGGTCATAATATTGGGAAAGGCTGGCTAAGATTTTAAGTAGCGAGGTTTTAGATGTAAGCTGACACTTCTGAGAAAAAATAATGTGCTGATGTAAATATGTGGAAGGTCAAGGTTTTATTTTTATTTTTTTGTTCTTATTTACTAGCATGAGATTCATTCTCAAAATGTAGTTCCTGTCCAACCAAATGCATTTTGAACATTTTCTTTTTCAACTTCATGTTACAAATTATGACTCCAGGCAGTGTGCCTGGCTGCTGTGCCTTAAGCCTTTGAATGAGGGAGGAAGTCCCGGTTTTCTTCTTTTTTCTTCTTTTTTTTTTTAAATATGTATTAAAAACTCAATAGTCTGTGCAATATACGCCTTAAACTTTAAATGTCTTTTTTGTATGAACATTTCAAAGAAATAAAGGTTCAGTTTTTTTCATATATGCATTTCAGTTTTTTTATTTTATTTTTATCCTTACTGACAAAATGTGCTTTATGCAGCTCACTGGCTTTATGGTAACAATTGTATGCCATTAATGATCAAATCTGGTAATATAAATGGATCTGGTTTACCTTTCATGACACAAACTGATTTTTTTTTTATACCCTCAAGTTGCTGGTGATTAAGACATTTAAAAATGATGCAGTCTCACCCTTTAAGTGCAACACCACACCATTATTCTGAGGCCTTAAATTCTTAAAGCTTGTGAGTTCTTCTAAAATGTGCTGCATCTAATTCTGTACCTATCCTATTCCCTCTTTGGTAGTACGGCTATACGGATGTCCAAGACCCTGATTGCACTTTGCTAAAAGTTTAAGGAGTCTGGATTTGAGTTAAATCATCTTTTAAATGGCATAAAGCACTTAAGATACTGAAAAGCATTTTTCAATTTAAATTGTCAATATCAACTTAGTAAAAAAAAAAAAAATTATATATTGTGGCGGAGAATCCAATAAACACATTCATTTTTAAATTCTAGAAAGGATTAAAGATTTCACAAGAGTTTTAAAAAAAGCTAGTTTAAATGAGTAACACATTCTTCCATTTGCCACAGACATGGTCCATCTACTACAGGAGCTGTAGTATACTTTATTAGCTTGAGCAGATTCAAGACCGAGTTCCTTCTATAGCAAACATACCTGATCCTTCAACAAATACAACCAGCTGATGAAGCAAAGCATCAGGCTCAAAGCTTCAACCATCCGCTTTGCCAGGAGGCGATTCTCACTGCTTGACTGTCAAAATCAAATAAACAGTTTTTACAAACCTACAAGAATACAAAGACGACAGAGAAAGGAGCCACGTGGCAGTGCTGAAGCATCTGTGGTCGTTATAAGGCAGGCAGGAAGGGGTAATCATTGCTGTGTAACACTGAAGCTGAAAGTCCATACAGTCCCCGCACATATAAACAAACAGCGGTGTGCAAGGCATCACAAAAATCTTACCAAGTTGCCTATAAGTACCAGTCAAAGTGCAGTTAATGTCGTTTGAGCTGCAGGAAGTGTATTGTAGAACAAGATCTGTGGATTCTTGGATTAAATCCTCGATCAACACGTTTACCATCAAATGTACAACACAATTTAAGGACATTTATATAGTGATTCTTATTTTATTTACTTCTAATATACACTGTAACCGGAGGGATTGGTGAGTATCTGTGGTGCAGCATGTGAGCGGGAGCCAGAAGCAGCCGTTTTCCCTCTATTCATCGTCCTTGTCCTTTGCGCCATGTTTGAGGATGCGAGTGAACTCCGCGTAGTTGAAGTTGCCCTTCTTGTCGATAGGCGCCTCACGGAACAGCTCGTCCACCTCTTCATCTGTGAAGCGATCGCCCATGGTAGTCAGCAGCTCTCTCAAGTGGTCCTCGTGGATAAACCCTAATTGAGCAGATGGCATCCACTGAGTAATAAAATACAGCGCTGTACACTGAAAATGGCATCTACGACTCTTCTGTACACGACATGGACCTTTGTTTACATGCGGACTCACCAGATCCCTCCTCATCAAAGCAGGCGAAGGCGTTGCGAATGACATCCTCGGGGTCCGTCCCGTTGAGCCGCTCTCCAAACATTGTGAGGAACATGGTGAAGTTAATGGGCCCCGGAGCCTCGTTCATCATTCCCTCTAGGTATTCATCTGACGGGTTCTTACCTGTGAAGCAGTCACGCGGTTAGATAACATTCAATGCTTCTTTAAACTATTCATACCCCTTTTTTACTTTGTATCTTTACGACCTTAAATTTGTATGTGTATTGGGATTTCATGTGAGATACCAATGCAAAATTGTAAAGTAGAAATATGCGTCTGCTTTTGTACTTTCAATGACAACTGAAAGTCTTTTAATGTACGTCACTTCCAGCTCTGGAGACTGAAATCTTTGCCCATTCCGCTTCGCAAAATTGCTCAGATTAAGTCGGACTCGATGATGAAGCTCATGAAAGTTCTAGTGTTTTGGAGCCTGTATTCAGGAAAGCATGATGCTACCCCCACCGTGTGTCACCCTGATGATGTTGAGTTCAGGGGAGCTGACCTGGCCCATCTGCTATGCTCCTTATTTTATCATTTATAAATTTTTAAAAACCATGCATATGCTTCCACATAATTATGCAGTACTTTTTGGAGGTTGAACTCACAAAATCCAAGTAATACACTCGAGTTCCTGGTTGTACTGTTAATAAAGAGCTATTAATACTTTTGCAAAGCATTGTACAAACGCTTACATTTGCCTGATATGCAGCAATATTTGGTGGGTGAGAAATATTGAGAATAAGGATTTCGACCTAAATTGAACCCCATAAATGCACCACATCTGTGAAACTTTTTTTTTTTTTTTTTTTTTACTTTGTTTTAGCTACCAAATAGTGACAAAAAAAAAGACCTGAAGTTTTGGGGGGGTTTTTTTCTTTCTTTTTTTACCCAAAGAGGCCAGCATGTCATGCAGATCCTCCTTGTCGATGAAACCATCCCTGTTCTGGTCGATCATGTTGAACGCCTCTTTGAACTCCTGGATCTGGGACTGGTCAAACATGGCAAAGACATTGGAGGTGGCTCTCTGTGGCCGCTTCTTGGTGGTCTTTCCCTTGGCACGTTTGCTAGACATGGTGATGGCTCGATCTGGACCTGTGCAGAGACATTCATCACGTCAGACAATAGTAGCTTAGACAAAGCTTCGCTAACAAACACAGCTTCATGTGAATGCACAAATTAAGCTGGTTTATAGTGTGCCATTTAGCACCAAGAAAGAACCAGATCATCCATAGATCTTGTCTGCACTTGCGGGTGAATCTTTTCCAGCTCACTTCCTCTAGAGAGAGAATCACATTCTCGGTGAAATGGCAGGCACTTTGATGGGTGTGAAAATGACATGTCACTGCAGCGCACACCTCAGCTAACCGCAGATAGTTCCAGAATTAGACCAGTCACTCATGTTGAGGTCTACAAGGATTTATAATTCGTTTGCGTGTGCACATGTGTGACCCCCAGGGTAAATGGCTGATAGAGGACACAGGCATAGGCTGGTTTGTGCAGGAAGGTAAATGAGGCTAATTATTCACACAGAAGAATGACATCATGTCTACATAAGCACAGAAATGATGTAATGCAAGTCTCTTTATTGTAACAAAAATATATATTTTTTAATCTTAACCTTAAGATGAACACGTTATCTCAAACTCTAAGTAGTCTTTTTAATTTTACTGTATACAGAATAAACAGAAGCCTGCGAGATTTTTCAGTCTTATTAAAAATATATTTTCCTTCGAGCTAAATCTGTGGTTTGCAGCATGTCTCTGAGGCCTGATGTCACTCTTCAGCCACTCTACACTCTTTGACAATTATCAAGATATGCATTTATTTCTGATTAGAAAAGAATTTCACAAGCTTACTGTTTGACTATTATGCTAAAATCCACATGCATTATTTTACACAAATTAAATAATGCTCAACTTAGTCTATCCCAAAGTGGATACTTGTACTTTTAGTTTTTGTCTTATGCTCATTATGTTGTTTTAATCTCTAATTAACATCAGGCAGAGGGATTATTAACGCATGCTACCAATAATACATGTAACTCTGGTACATTTAAGCTGTTTTTTTGTTTATCAAAGTCACTGTCCCCTTTCTAAATTGAAAATCTGAAGTAAGTTTTCTCCTTCATGTCTATTTCTTGTCTTTATTTAGGCACATGAAATGAGTCAACCCACTTAGTTCTGTCCAATGAAACAATCAAAGATGAATTTTAAAGTGCTGCATGTCTACTTAATGTTTCTATTAAAGGTTGTGCCTGATTGAAGTGATTGATTGACACATTATGACGACTACCGTATAAAGTGAATGATGCTGGTCTTTTCTATTTAAAACCATTGCACCAGTTATTTGGAGGGATACATTAGATAACAAGTGAACATTGTCTCCTCAATTTTGACATGGTAGAAGCAGAGACAATGATTAATCCTAGCGGTTTCAATGAGTTTGAAAAGAGCCAAATGGTGATGTCTAGACGACTACGTCTGAACATCTCAAACCCTGCAGCTCTTTGGGGGCTTTCAGGTCTACAGTAGTCCAAATTGTCCAAAAGCAAGGAAGGGTAGAGATGAATGTTCTCAAAAAGCCATTTCTAACCCTTTGATGGTTTAATACATTTGTGCTCCCACAGTTTTGTTAACCCACTTTCACCACATCTTTCATCTCCCTGGTCCTTATGTGTGACAGTGTCTTTGTATTTAATAGAGCAGAGAAAAGCCGAATTACTGTGCAGGTTAGTCAAACAAAAAAAAAAAAAAAAAAGAGCAGCAAGTAAAAGGGGTTTACTCTGCCTCTTATCACTCTGGGCTGCAGATACATGTCCTACCATCATTTTTATTTATACAAATTAATGCAACTGTATCTCGTTCATACTTTTATAGCCAATGCAAATGTGGCGTGTCAGCTCAGTTTATGATCTTAATAGACAACTCAGTTGTGATCTGAAGTTTACATGAAGCCATTATGGATCTCCATGTTTTCATATCCTCTCTATAGATTAAAAACAAAGTGAGGAGCCTTTACTGTAGGACAGTTCACAAACATGTGCACTATAAAAAACAGTTTCACAGTATTGATCTATTACAGTACTAAACATTTTTTTTGTTTCACACTTATTTGAAGATGCAATGCTCAATTAGAGGTCAATTCAAGCAACAATAGCCGCTTTTTTGGTAACAAACCTGATCTAAAAATTTTGATCAGATTATAAGAAAATAATTGGCTGAAAATAATTGGCCAACCAGTTGGCTGAATTGGTTCAGCCAACTGGTATCATTATACATGGCGTGTTTTGTGCAGCAGAGAGTGAAAAGGATGATATGCATTATAAATGAAGATGTCAACTTAATAAAAAGCCAAGCATTGCCTTAAGACTTACGAACTGGATTAACAATTTAATATCATATTTTGGTTAATGAATTACAAATATCACCTCTGGTTGTCTCATCTGTTTGAATAAGTCAACTTGAGTAAAAAAAAAATTTTTAAAAATGAAAAAATTGTTGGATTAAAAATTCTCCTAAAACTTAGGAGAATTAGAAAATTTGTCAAGTACTTTTTTAAAATGTGTTGAATCATAACTAGTTCAAGTCTACTCATGTTGATTAAAGTTTACCAAAATAAAACATAAGCAGATTTCTTCATCGGTTTTACGGGTTAAATTCTAGCAGGTTATTCTACAGTCTTCACTGATTTTACCTACCACTTGGCTGCACTACTCCCTGTGAGTCCCAGCTAATTAAAACAAACTCCAAAGGTGTGCACTGTTGGCCGCTGGCGCTTCCACTCCTCACAGGAAGCTGGAAACAAAACTACCATGAAGAGGAAGCAAGGAGTTCCTCCGTTCATTTAACGCTTTTCCCTTCATTCTTTTTGGAAGACGCACAACACCCAGCTTTAATGTGGTGCAAATACAAGTACATCAGACATATGAACCTTTATTTCGAGGTCCTAGCCTCTACCCTTCCTTTCGGTGATGTTACCTCACTACATTCAGGCCTGACATTTAAAACACTTGGGCGTCTTTTCTTTAGAAAGCACATGTACAAAAATGGCTTCTTAAATACTTGTCCTACAAATGATGTTGTTGACGTGTTCCTTTTAAGCTATTGCAATGCATGAAAAAAAGAAAAACTCAAGTAAAGCACCAAAACCGAATTTAGTTCAGGAGCCCACATCCTCCTAAATCCAACTTTGCCTGAAAAGCTTGAAGCAATTTCGTTACGGTCCTTTATAATGCCCCATAGGATGCTTTAAATTCATTTTAAGAACTACATGAAACACAAAAAATGAATGGCATTAACTTATAACTGATTTTGTAGATGATTTTTTTTCCAACTTTGGAATGCAGTGTTCATAAGATTAACGTAATGAAATCTTGCTTTGTAGACATATCTTGTTAAAGATGCACTTACTAAAGACTACAAGTACATGATGTAGAAAGATATCTTTATTTATAAATTTTAGACATTTTAAGCCTGATGCACAATAGAAATTGTCAAGTTTTCAGAGCATGAACTTCACCTTCAAAGAGTCAACATGAATAAGAATTAATATTAAAACCAGCAATGAATTGTGGCAAGAACAACAAAAAATAACCACGGCTTGATTTGTACTGACAGAAATGCTTGTTCTCTGTCCATCACCGATTTCTTTCATCCTTTTATTCGGAGTGGGCCAAGACAAAGCTCCCCTGTCCTTAGAACCAATAGGAACAATCGCTGTCTCACTCCATCTCACCAAGTTTGAGACATGAAGGTCAGCCGGTGCTTAAGTGTGAAAACTCAAAGACCAAGGGTCACACATACCAAGAACAGAGTACAGACCAACAAGAGACGGCATCTCAGGTGAATGTAAGAAATTGGTCAGCTGCATTTAGAAGCTCCTTTGTGGTGGAAATGCATATAACCATACAAGCTCACATTTCAACTGGCACATGATGAACACCCTATTAGTCTCCTTTTACTGAAGGGAAATCTCCACAAATATTCACTTCGGAAGATCAGTGGAACTATTGTCTCCTCAGCTCCGACCCCTGAGATCTTACCTCACCAAACCACCTAAAATAAAGCAAAGAGATCCTTGACGCTCTTAAAGAGCCATACAGCCAGCTTTCATTCTCACCTTGGCTTCAAGCTGAAAATGCAGAGAGTCTTTTCAACTCCTTTTGTCCGGATCCGTCACCGCAGAGGGAAAGGAGGCAAGCGGTCCTGCTGAAAAGTTTGCTCAAACAATCAAACTCCCCTGGTTAGCCCCGCCTCCTTTTTCCCTGCTCAGACCAATGGAAACAGCTGTGTGTCCCGTAGGGAGACGTCCCAGGCCCAGACCATTTGTCCATACAAGGCAAAGGAATGCAAAGGCTACAGCCTCGCTGCTGCCGCGGTCGCTCATTGGGATGTTTGGACGAAAAGGCAAAGATGAAATGACAGGAACTGCGATAAGGCTGCCTTATTTAGAGAAAGGAGTCTAAACATTTGGAGGCAGGGATGGTGGAAACATATTGAGGAAGGAGTGAGGAAATGCAGACTGGGTTTCTGTTGGAACAATAGTGCCCTTAAATAGGCAGTGAGGCAACTGCGCAACTCAGGGGCCAGAATTTGAAATGATCACCTGAAATGATGCTATCAAAGAGACAATTTCTGTTTTTCACTTCCAGGAATTCTCTCCTAATAAAACTATGATAATTTCCTTCACAAGATTAATAAAGTATCTGATTTAATTAATTATATATGTCACTGATTCTTTTCAGCTCTTCGCAAAATCTAAGATCTTCCCCTCATTGTTTGGGCAGAATAATTTAAGACTTTTTTTTTTTTTAAGAAAAATAAAATACAGTTGTCTAAAACATGAACATTTACTTGCATGTTGTATGTGACTTACGTGTATAACTAATAAGAAATCGTTGTTACCTTCCCTCTTTAGATCTGTTGTTAACTCAGCAATAATAATTGTTTTTATATTTTAATAGAATATCATCTAAATTACAATATTTGTATTTAGAAATACAGAATTAGACCCTTTTGTCGATTCACCAATCGCCAAAAGGGGAATACGTTCAAGGTCTACTCGCGTGCTAGTTAAAATTATGTTCACCTGTGGTGCAGTGTCGCCATCTACTGGGCTGCATTAGTCTTCAAATTAAAATTCATTAAACTATGGTATGGTGATCGTTATTATACTGAAAGAAAAATGAAATAAAAGATACAGTACTGCGACAAAAGATTTGACTCTTTTTAGGTGTATTGACCTTTTGATTCCCCCTGTACTTCAATGTTCCAGACGGTCAAACAGATTAATATTAAATTAAAATGACAAGAGGTAATAATTTCACACCCTGGCCCCATTTTAATTAATTGCCCCCAAAGAACTAATAACTGGTTGGTGAGAACAACTGCGACAATGGGAATGATCACAATGTTTTCTTTATTTGTGGATTATGACTTTCATTTGGTTCACTGCACCCCAAAGCCTTATAAATGGGTTAGTAATTATTTCTAGGCTGATAGAAACAATTACTTTCTTACTCATCTGTTATTGAATATCTTCAGATTAGGTATGGTGTTTAGACTTCTCAGATCTTTTAACCCTCCTATTGTTTGTTAGACAGGTTATATGATATTTAGTGATATGAAACAAAAGAAAATGTGCTTAATCGCAGCTAATTCATGATTACGTAAGGTGGCAATTCTATTTTCACATTACCTATCTACAGAGGGTTGTGATATTGGAATTTGTCTGATGACCTTAGACATCGACTAAGGCAAAGGCAGATGGAATATTTAAGTAAAACAGAAAGATTAAGGAAAAGCAAAAAATTAAGATTATTAGTATTATTTGTCTCTTGCAATAACGGAAGAGGTTTCTTGATGTGTGTTAGACCTTGTTTCATGTATTGTTTACTATTTACATTTAAAGGCGGAACAGTTTTAACACTCGAGTTTCTGATTGGTTTACTGAAGGGGGTTGACTTGAGAACGCGCATGCGCTGTACAGTTGGAAGATGGTCGTTTTTTCAGAGTGAGGAGAAGCCCGAAAGGTGAGTTGTCTTTTCTTTCATCTTTTAACGCCGATAAAAGGTGTTGTGTGAAGAGTGTAGCAAATGTAAAACACGCGGAGTACCACAGCCGAGTGAGCTGTAATAGTTTTGTCAGTTTGTAAAGTTTTGTCGTTGTTCTCTCTACCGCGCTCTCCCAAGTTTTTCATAAAAGTAGTAAATGGAGGTGATTCATCTCTGTCGGAATTCTGTTTTTATCGAAGCGAACTGAGAGAAGTTCAGGGGGGAAAGCGGAGCGCTTCGTTGAAACGTGTTTTTATTTTTTCTGTAGGCTTTGAATGAAGCGGAGGGAAGTAGTTAAGTTGCTCAGTGCCTGAGTAAGACATGTAACATAGTCAGGGAAGCTAAGTTTTCTGTTGCATCCTTATCTTAAGGCTCCCACAAACTCCAAAGTCCCTTTGGATGAAGTAAGACATACTTTATCTGACGTTCGGCTTCAGATAAAGTATGTAGTGACCTTTAAAATTACCATTTTGTCGTCTAATGGGAAAGCGTCTCTGTTTTATTTTATTATTTATTTATTTATTTTTGAGCTATGTTATATTTTTACCTTTTGAAAATTATATTTGTTATTAATTGAAATAGTAGTAGTTTCTAAATTAAATTATTGATTAATTTATTTACAATTTGAGCGGATTCACTAAAGTATTTTTGAATTTGAAATGAATAGATTAAGATGGAGTCATTGATTTAATAGATAATAGTTCCTCGAGTTTTGAACTTAAGGTTGTGTGAGGATAGTAAATCTTATCCTAAAACATTAGGCTATTGTGGATATTAGATATTCATGGTGTAATAGGAAAAGAAAAATAATTTTTTGTTGTTGTATTACTACCTCTAATCCCACAATCCTTAAGTCTAAAGTAATAACTGGATTTTAAAGCATCTGACCATAAGTGCACTAGTTCACAATTCAATAGTCAGTGAAAGGAAATGTTCATGGTGTCTTTCTAGGTGATCGAGTATTACAAATTAATGCGGGAATAAAAGTTTTTGTAGATGTTTTTCCAACATGTAGAAATCTTCCCTGATATTTGTTGTTTGCTGTTGGAACCATGGGGATTTTCTCCAACCTGGCTACTATTAGGCAAAAAAAAATGTAGTAGTAGCTGTGGTAAGGGATGTTTTTGCTACAGAAGTTTTGTATGTCATTTAAACGTTCATACACTCACAGTACTGTCCAACCAGGAATTGGACGGTAAATGCAAATAGGAAAATTGTCAGTGGTAGTGGTTAGCTTGTCTCTGAAGACAGCAATTTACGTATTCCTGTGGTTTTCTAATATCCACAGATTTGAGGATATTTCCAGGTCTGCGCTCTAATTTAAGAAGTAAATACAGTAAGTAGCCACCAGTGCTTGTTCTTAGTTCACAACTCTGTTTAGTTTGTTTTGGGAGTTCTCAAAATATTCACCAATTTGTATTTGTCAATTTGAGAATTTTGTGTTTAAACTAGAGAGATTAATGCGTTTGAAGGACTCATAATTTAGCTGTGTATTATTAGAAATGTTTCTTGGGGAATTCAAAAGGCACCCCAAGCAACATCTGTGTTGCTTTTGCCACTCTTTTGGGAGAACTTTTTTTTCTGAAAATTTTCACAAAATCTGTGTTGTTTTAATGCTCCATAATGTATTGCATCATGCAATAATCCCCCAAAATGTTGAAACTTTATGTTGAAACAACGACTGTCTTATTCTAATCGACAGTGATTGTTTTGTTTTTTTTCTTTTTTTAAACTAAACCAAGTAGTTCATTTGTAAAAACACAAGAAAATGTTGAGACTTTGCTCCTAAAGTAGACATGTTTGAACAATAAATGACTCGTACCCTAGAAACATTTCAGCAATGTTTCAACCAAGGTGCTCCTTGATCATGATGCTGTTTGTTCAAAAACAAACCTCTGAGGTCTTCACTGACAGACCTCAGAGGTTTGTTTTTTAATCTCAATATTTATATTGAGATTAAATTACGCATTCCATTTCTTTACTTATTAAGTGATTTTTGAAAGCAATCGGTTGCATTGAATTTTTTTTTTACTTTTTAGAGTTGTTTTGATTGTTCAAACCTTTGAAAACCATGCATCATTTTCGTTTCAGTTTATTGTTATGCTGTACTTTATGTTGGTCTGTTACACGAAATCCCAGTAAAATAGAATGAAGATTTTGGTTGTAATTTGGCTAAATGCTAAAAAAAAGAAAAGAAAATGTTTGCAAGGCTCTGTAAATCGGACAAAAAGACGTGTAAAACAGTGATTGATAGCTGCAGCTTTACAATACAATATCCAGCTGATTTCCTCTGAGAAGTGAATAAAAAGCTCAAGCAAACGGACCTTCTGGAAAATTCCCGACAGAATCATACGAAAGCAATATTGGATTTATAACTGACTGTTTCCTCTCTTGTTTACGCTGCAGGGGGGTTCTTTTATTGTTTTCATAGTACACCACAGCCAACCTGGTTATAACAATGAACTATCACTTTAAGTTATTTATGATGAATGAGGTGGTGAGCTAAACATGTAGTTGTGTTTCTATTGCACAGCCACGTGATCGGCCAGAGTTGCGGTTGTGTGTACAGCCTCATCTCATCTGCTGTTGTTTTCCTCCGAGGCCTACCTTTCTGTCGACGTCTCTAGGCAGCTTGTGCAGAGATATCCATCCTAATGTGAAACCGTTTCTGTGAGACAACATATCTGCTGCACAGTCAGAGTCCCCTGGTCTTTGACGGCCCAGAGAGCTGTGGTTGCGACCAGAATGTGTGTGGTCTACGTGTGAGCGTGTTTGAAAAGCTCATCAGAGGCTTTCAGAAACTGCTGGTCTAGCTGTCATGTGAGGCGACTGTGTGTGTGTGTGTGCTATGTGAGATAGAGGAAGCATCAGAGTGTGTGTATGAATATACTAGGACTCTCTCATAGATCACTGTATATATGTATTTTTACCACAGAACAGAGACGAGTAGAGCTTTGTCATCTCTTATGATCCAGTTTAGCTCAGCTCTGGGGACTTTTAGAACTTCGTCTTTAAGTTGTCCGACCTACCAATATGTAGGCCGACATTCACAGAGACACACTCATCAGCTTTGCGAGGCAGTGGAGCAGAATGAGAAAAAAGGTTCTGAGGATCCTCAGATGAACTCACAAACTGTCTTAGTTTGTGAGTTCATAAAGTGGGGGAAAAGCTGATGGCGGAGAGGCAGTCAGGGCAACCTGGCTGGATCGGGAGGGAACATCTGCATCCTTCTCTCTGGGTAAGACTTAGACTCAGGATCTGCTCCAGATTAGTGGAAATAATCTCTGATCTCATGTTTTTGTCTCTTTAAAGCCTACAAGAAGTAAAAACAGTGACTTTAAGACAAGGTTGCTTCATTTAAAAAAAGCATAGGAAATCATTATGATGATTAGTATTTTGTATTAGCTATTAGCTTGTCAAGAATTACTAAATCAATAATCTTCATGTGTAGATCCTTATTTTAACTGTGTGATTTCCAAAAGGCTGCTAGGATTTTCCATTAGAGAGGAGTTGGAAGCTCAAAACCAACTTTGCTCCACTCAGGGTTTACTTTTCATGATCAAGAGTTTAGATACCCCCCTGAAATTATTGCATCTAGGAAGCCTAACTTCATGCTTTGTTTTAAATAGCTTGAAAGCTAATTTGAGAGTCTAGCAATAGACTTTCACTTGAAAGTGGACTGTCCATCTTCATGGTGAGCTTGAAAGTGGTCAAAAGTAAAGTTCTGCTTTGTCTTTTTGAAGCTGGTAACAGTTGGATTTGTTTGGTTTGTTGGTGAGAAAAGCCAATGTAATGACAATTGTTTTTGAATTTCACCAACATGTTGTTTTCACATCTTTAAAACTGACCCGTGTGTTTGTGTACACTAGAACCCCGCCTAGTGAACCCTTTTACATAATCAAGTTGATGGACCAAGAGAATTACGTCAGCAGATTCTATTGTCTTGCAAAGACAAACAATTACATATTTTCACAGGATCGCATCTTAACTCGTGTTTGTTGACCTTCAGACCATTAGTCATAGTCAAAGACCTGATGCAAAGGTCAATATGGCTTACACAAAACAATAGAAAAACCATCTTGCAGGACATTGTGCTGTTTTGAATGAACTTTGCAGGTTGGAACTTTCTTGCTGGTATTTTTTTTTCTACTTGTGTGATTAAGCAAACAGAAACACAGCTAACCAGGTACAGCAGGCTTACCTTGCTTTGTCACTGCCTAAAAGCTCTCACTTCTTGTTCTTCTTCTATATATATATTTTTTTTTGTAGTCACAGACCATGAACATTGTGGGCCAGCTAGCAGAGACCGTGTTTGTCACGGTGAAGGAGCTGTACCGCGGTCTGAACCCGGCCACTCTGACCGGAGGGATTGATGTCATCGTGGTGCGGCAGCCTGATGGGTCCTACCAATGTTCGCCGTTTCACGTTCGCTTCGGGAAGCTCGGCGTGTTGCGCTCCAAACAGAAAATTGTGAGTAAATTTTTTACACCTTATTCGCTGCCTAAATATTCTGTCATCTCTCGTTGAACCGTATGTTGTAATTTTTAGGTCGACATCGAGATAAACGGAGAATCGGTCGACCTGCATATGAAGCTCGGAGATAATGGCGAGGCTTTCTTTGTGGAGGAAGAAGAAAACATGAAGGTAAGCTGAACGACGTCAGAGATTGCTTCAGCTAAATCACACTTTCATGATGTCAAATAAAGTTGTTTTTTTTTTCTACTCCTCTTCGTGTTAGGTCCCAGCCCATCTGTGCACCTCCCCAATTCCTCTGGAGGTCCCTGAGGAGATGGATGTGATCGCCGAGGGGTCCGAAGCCCGCAAGAAGAAGCGGCGGCGGAGGCACATGCGTTATGATAGTCAGCAGAGGGACGAAGCCAACTCTTCGTCAGAAGAAAGAGACAAAGAGGAGGAGAGCACGAAATTCTCTGACGCTGCTCGGTGGGAGAGTGCTTCATCTAAACCACTGCTGACCAGGTCAGACAGTAAAACGTACAGATGTTGTTGAATGGTTGGTAAGCGGACTGAGTTTGAAACTCTTCACAGTGCTGCTCAAATTAAAACTACATTATTTTAAATAAGCAAAGTAATCAAATTTAAGTTGGAAAAATTTTAATTTATTGCCTTAAAGACATATTTGTCTTTAAGGCATGTTTGTCTTAAAGACAAGAAGCTTTCTTTGGACAACCCTGCTCAAACAGCTCATTTTGAAGTTTTGAATAATTCTTTATTAATTGGTAGAAAGTTGTGGCCATGAGTTTTAACCCGATTGTATCCGTGCTACAGCTGATGTTTCAGTAAAAGAAGATTGGAGTTCAGTGTATGGGAACCAGGACTTAACATTGTCTTTAATCCCAGATTGAGGTGAACAAAGTTGTTAAATCTTTAATGTTTTTCATTTTGCGTGTTAGTAAATCAGTGTACTACTCACTGTCTGAGGAGCCAAATGAGGAACTGGGGGCCACGCAGAACAGAGACATTCATCCACATTCAGACGAAGAGCTCTCAGAGAAGTGAGAAAAGCTTTTTACCTTCCTTTAAAAAAACATTCTTGTTCGTTCTTCAGTTTTGAGAATCTCCTGTGTGTTTTCCAGTGTTTTCTTGAGTCGATCGGATTCTCCTAAAATGGACTCTGAGGTTCTGGATGAAGCCCAGGATTTGTCTGAGCCCCAAATGCAGTGGAACTGGGGAGGATTTCCCACGGTGAAACACACCAACACAGACAGAGCTGCGCATTTACGCCATACCTGTGCTGCGGTTGGAGTTCAACCCATTGACACGCGGTTGTCCTGTTTTTTGCAGCCCTGCGACCCAGAGAACACACTAGGAGAGCTGAAGGCCACATCTCATTTCTTCCCCATTGAGAGACAGGATACCTTTGACCTTGGCTACGAGGTCACATCTTCCGTGATCAGCTGCGTGAAGCCACAGCCGAAGGCGGGCTCATTTTGTTTAGACAGCAGCTCTCAGAAAACCAGCTCTTTATCTACGAAGAAGAACTTTCACGACACACTTTCCTACCACAGCGACCATTTCATGTCATGTGTTTCTAACGGTGAAGCAGATTCTGAATGTACGGTGGAAGAGAAGGAGGAAAATGACTCATCTTCTGAGAATATTGGCATTTGTTTCAACAAAAGCCAAGAAGGTGCTGAAAAAGTTAGTTCTGTAGCTGAAAGAGTTTCTGAAAATGGAACTGTGAGCAAAACAGAAGAGCTGACAAAAAAGATGACAGAATGCACATTGCAAGAATCAAGCAAGGACAGTCGAGGACAAGAAAGTGTCTCATCTGAGCAGACAGAATCAGATTCTACACATTCTGCTCCTGACAGAGGATTAGTGCCCAGCGCTGGTGGAGAAGATGACAACACTACACTCAGAGCAACTGATGATTCACCTGAAAGCTCAGCTGCAGTGACTTCTGCATCACAAGCTGCCGACACGGACACTGGGAATGATGTAGCGAAATCCTCCGAAGCATTCTCCAAACTGGAACAACAGGACGAGGAAAAAAGTGAAGCACTTGAGCGATTAAATTAATTCTTTAGTTTAAAGTCACAAGCCTGTTTATGCATGAGGTGGATTTGTTCCTCACGGTGTTGTGTGACTGTGTCGTAGGTAAACAGAATCATCATGGAGGCTCATCGGATATTTACCTAGATGACCAGACCACTCTAGACCAAGAGGCAGCGGAGCTTTATTTCCCCAAAACGTAAGATGTTTTCTGACACACTAGACACATTTTGTCAAGTTCTAACCTTGAATTGCTACATATTTTCTGTACAGAAAATAATATTTTGTCACCTTGCTAAAATAATGGCCTAAGTCATTTTTACCTAAAGTGATTTTGCAAAAAGAAAAAGAAAAAAAGAAAGAAATTACTACCATACCTCTTTCTAAAGATAATTTTGGCAAAAAACATCACTTTTGGCAAAAAATAACTTATTTCGGAACTTTATTGCAAATTTGTATGCAATAAAGACAATAAAGCAATGAGAAGATATGTTTCTAATTTGCCATTAGCTGAATGGGCGACACAGCAAAAATATGGAGTATCTTAAAGCTTATTTTAACGCTTCAGTGTTAGAACTATGTAACAAGCCAGTAATTCTGATACAGTAACTTGCAATAATAGTAAATGCTGAACCTAAATTACTCACTGTTGCCTGTCCACAGGGAGGCAGAGGGAGTGTTAACTCAGTTTGCTGAGCAGGGCTCAGGTAGCCAGTCGCCTCAGTCAGTGGACATTGGAGCAGTGGACAGTGGAACAGAGAATCTGTCTGATTCTATATCGTACGTCATGGACGTCAGTATGTCCCTTTGTGGGAAAGTAGGAGACACCAGCCAGATTACCAAAGGTAGGAGTGATTGATCCAGTGTCAGGTTGTTAGCTCTGCTCATACAGTGGGGAATTAGTCTATTTCATTTTTTTGTTTGTTTGTTTTTCACTTTGCTTCAGAAAAGTTTGCAGAGCACCTTGTGACATATCAGGATTTTATCAACAATCCAGGAATCATTGAGGATCCAAGTCTAGTCATCTGCATAAATTCTAAGTGAGTGAAATAAATAATTATACGGTTTTTAAAAGTTGATCAGTTTCCAGGCTAAAGTTATTATTTCCGTTGTTGCTTATCAGCTCTTTTACACTTTTTGCAGCTATTACAACTGGGGAGTGGCTGCTCCAATGATCCTGTCCATGACAGCATTCCAAAAAAGCCTTCCAACGGTATTTTATTGTTTTGAAACCTGACCACTAAAGTCTTAAAAATGTATTGTAAACTCAAACTTTAAATACACCTTTGTTGTGCTTTTTAATTTTAAGCGAAGTTCTAGAATATCTTACAATTTTATAAAAACCTGCGTAATAAAAATGGTGGCAGAAAGAAAGAATAATTTTCTTTCTATGTGTCTCATACATAAGGCTACAGTAGAGCAGCTGGTGAAAGACAGGATGTCCAAAAAGCCTGGTCGCTGGTGGTTCTCATGGAGACGCAGAGAAATGGACAACAACAAGGTAGTTGCTCAGGTCTTTATATATATATATAT